>JAMKCH010052394.1:0-10193 GCA_023653785.1 Ophioderma brevispina
CCACTGGCAGAAATATGAATTGCCTTGTATCACCAGTTTACCAAACCATTAAAACCTGGGCTTGGTGCATCTGTACCCTAAAAAGTTATAAAATGGCATGACAATAGAATCTAAGAATAGGAACGGAAACATAGGACTCTTTGTTAAATTACTATCCAGAGAACTGAATAACATAGAGCCTATGCATTTAGTTGATTCATCGGCATTGTTTTCTACACAATGTGTAGTCATTCCTAACCCTTTAAACCCATTGAAAATTACTATAAAATTTTCAGATGTTAATACATTCTAGGGATATGAATAAAAACAAAAAATAAACACAAGGAAATGCAACTAGATTCACAGTTCTCAGCTTTATGTACGTGGCTAGGGCCTAACCTTTGATTATTACCCTGATGAAATCTTAGGGCTAAGATGTTTGGTGGATTTTTTGGTCAACCAATAATCATTTTACACAGTACTCTATGTAGTCTTGTTTAAAACGCTCGGCTATGTCCCCTTTCGAGGTACATCCCCAGTGTAGATCAGTGTTATTGACCTACTAGCGAGCTAGCATTGACCCTCTCCCCCCGCGCCTTAGTCTATGTAACCTAGCTCGAACTAACGGTTCCCGTAGTCCTCGGGCGAAGCCCGGGGACTACGGCCCCAATATGGGAGTGTCCAGGTCAGTGTACCTCGGACTATGTAACCCCGTACCAAGCATATAGACAAGCCTAATCCTCGTCCCGGGCCCATTAAACTTGTAGCACATGTCACAGTATAAGAACAATGGTCTCGAACTCTATTTCCTACCTACCATATTTATATACACGAATCACTCCCGTTTTATAAAGGACTTTATACTACGTTCGTCAATCCAACACACTGTCCCGCTAGCTAACCCCCAAATCTCCTCCCCTTAGAAATTGCTAAAATACCGGAATCGTCACTGCAGGCGAGCCATCGTCTTGTTATTTTTGGATTTCAAACAACTTGATGGGCCGATCCAATTATGCACATGAGTATAGTAGCTTGTACTCATTGGATAAACGATATCCCTTCATGCTGTCAATCATGAGCATAGCCGGAGCAGTGAACGGGTTCTGGTGACTGTCAGGTCCTGTTATTTGTGTGTGTGTTCATGTACAAAGGTCACGCTTCAATGAATAAATACTTAATCTCGATCCCATACGGTCATTGCTTATCTTTGATTGGCTATTAACACTTGAATAATTCCTGGCGCCCGTATAATTGAAAAACACCCCCGCAAGACTTTTCACATTCGTAACAAAAATTTACAACTGGTCCAAGAAACCTTCGCTGAACAGTAAAATCGTCTCCACGTGCAGCGTCACTCGTCTTTTTCAATTGCGTTCCCGCGAATAACAATGACGACCGTAGCACTGCACTGGCATTGTCGGTTGTTGGGATTCTCATCCGAGTTGGTTTTAATAACAGTAATAGGGCTAATGATTTCAACAGTTTGCAAGTGAAATTAATTCAAGCGAAGCGTCTTGACCCGACTAATACTCTATGGGGCTTACAAATCATGTTTTTGCTCTCACATCAAAACTTATTGAAATAATCAGCCCTAACTTACAGATGGGGTTCGGTGCCAAGGTCATCTAATCAAGATTGTGACCCTGTCACGTCATACAATAGCCCACCCGGTAAATTGGATCATCCAATCCTTTTAGCAACATGTTATTGAACATATGCAGCTAGTATTCTGCATTTACATTATACACTTTGCACCTACTCTTTATTTCGTTCGAAAGTAAAGGTTTGAAGGGTATGATAGGATGCCCTTCACGGGTTATGTGCTTGTACTTGCAATTTGGAATCCTTTTCAGGTCAGGTTTTCTAGAGGGCCTGCTACCGGTATCCTGGTAACCAGTACTACCTGTCCCAGGGCCGGGTTGTCGGCAGCTAAATCGTAACACCATCGGGTTTCTAACAAAATCCGATGATGACGGCAGCTGGTTACCCTGGTAGAACTAAAAAAGATCTACCTACAAGGGCGTCGGCTCTGGAGAGCAAATGGCGGTCATCCAGCACATTGACGTCAGGAAAGGCATCCGGTTAATTACCTTTTGCTCCAATAAATCCTCCCACAGCAGTACTGCTGTGAATGTGAGGTGAATCCGGCCACCTCCGATAACAGGGATAAAACCAGATTTAACACTTTGGTTTTACTATTACTACTACTTTGTTCATGTGTCAATCGAATAACAGAATTCCATGTTTTGTGCACAAATACATGCAGCGCACATAGCATCTAAACCTTACTACTGTAATTATGCCTGGCATATCAGCGGTCCCAGATAGGTCGTCCGATTATGTGGTCAAATAATAAGTGTGCCCTGAATGACCTTTGACCTTCTGATCTGTTACACCACATAAGCCCTTGTCTCAATGTATAAATATACCTAGTACGAACTTGATCTTGATCCATTACTGCACTTAAAAATACTAAACAACTTTTAACCCAAAGTGTATACCACATGCACAAGATATGACCCAAAGAGAATGAACTTTGACATCGTCATCTCTTACCCCACATAAGACACTTCTCTCAATGTATCAGCATGCCAAGTAGGAACTCACTGCACTATAAAGCTAGATAACATTTTAACCAAAAGTGTATACCAAAGGTTTGACACACTGACACATACACAATCATGCCGCCATAAGGTCTTTCCAATTACATCGGACAACCTAAAAATGGCAATCAGAATATTTTGTATAATATGAAAAGCTCTTAATCTATCAAATAGCTATATAATATCACAGAATAAGCCTGTCAGTGTTGAAAACAGCTTTAGCTTATACTGCAATGTCACAAGTCACAAGACAGACAAATCTTACTTATATCACAGTTGGTGCCTATGAATCCAGCGAAGCATTGACATGTGTATGTAGAGCCCTGGCTGATACAGTTTCCATTCACACATGGGTTGGGATTGCATACATCTACAAGAAACAAAATGTAACACAATGCAAGATTAACAACTAGTTTGATAAGTTTAGGTCACTTCAAAAGAGTAGTGTTACTTCTGACTGAAAAAATAAGATTTTATTTGTTCTACTTTTATAGTACACCTCAACATTAAAGAATTGGGTTTAGGGTTAAGCTTAGAATACAGGGTCAACAGTCATTTATATTTTGTTCTGATTCCTCGCACATAAGTAACACATTTATATTGGGGAAATACAGAATGAGGTACAATTTTGTAATACCACCAAATCATAACCATAGACTTATAGGAGAAGGTAACTAAAAATGTGGATAGTGAATCTGGATCTTTCAGGATTATGAGCAAAATAGGAACATGGGCTTTTACGGGGATGTTGGTAGAATGTGTCCAATTATTACACACGTTGTCATTTCATAGGCCAGATTCACAATCCATCTAACAAACCATAAAGCAAATTTTTAATTTGGTTTTAATATCTTAGATCATCTTAAATAGCAGATAGGTCTGTGGTAAATATGTAAAATTAGTCTAATATTTTCTTTGTGATGGTTGAGTACATAGCCTGTGTAAAGGTACAAATTGGTGTGTACATGATTCAAGCATATAGAAAAATTTGTTTTAAGGTAATTTAATAACTCACTGCTAAACTGGCATGTTGCTCCTATAAAACCAGCTATACATTGGCATGTGAAACCTGTGACAGTGAAACTGTTGGTACAAGTGCCTCCATTCAAACAGGGATTAGGAATGCAGGGATCTACAATATAACAAAAATCATTTTTAAAAGTTTTATTATTATTGTATACATTTGAAATACCAAATTACTAAAAACAGCATGCAAAAATACACATGTACACCTGGCACAAAAAGTATCTCGGCATGTTTTTCGACCAGTATTGTGTCAAAGTCAGACCATTTTGAAAGTTTTCGAAATATACATTTTGTTGCCTAGATCTTGGTCTTTCATTTAACACCTCGTTTGTAAAAAAGCTTGCAAAACTGGCTGAGATAGAGAGCCCGAAAGACGCAAACTCCCCAAACCAAAAGTTGCAGTTTTTGGATTTTTCAATGGTCACTGTGTAGTACAACGCAATAATACGTGTGTATTGATTTTACACAAAGAGGTTTTCCGACTGAATGAGCGAGAAAGCCTACTTGCAATATTGATTGTGGTCCGCGTGTTCGTGTCCCAGTACACTGCAATGCCCATTGAAAAATCCCAAAACTGCAACTTTTGTTTTTGGGGGTTTGCGTCTTTCGGGCGTTCTATCTCGGCCATTTCTGCACGCTTTTTTACAAGCCAGGTATTAAATGAAAGAGCAAGACCTAGACAATAAAATGTATATTTCGAAAACTTTCAAAATGCTAGGACTTTTGCACAATACTGATCGAAAAACATGCCGAGATACTTTTTGTGCCAGGTGTATATGTCAACACAGGGAAATCTGTCTTCCATGCAGATTGCATTCACTGAATAAATCAATATATGCCATATAATGTGATATAATTATGAAAAATAAGTGCCAAAATCAAAATCTACTCTATTTAATATGTTTATTAAGAATATTTTACATTGTAATCAAAACACCATGCTCATGTAGCACTTGGATGGAATGTTATACATATTTAAGGCTGCATGTATTCAGTAGTGTCAGAGCAAATGAGCACATCTTCAGAGAGCATCAAAATAACTGGGCTTCCTAAAATTATCTACAACCATTAAAACAAAAACAGGGTTGAATATCACTTGAGAAAATTGATTGTGAATGAAATGGAAATATTTAAAAGCTAAACATGTACTTACTGTTTTCACAAACCAGTCCATAATATCCATTGACACAATTACATGTTGTAGAGAACCCTCCTGGCATTATGATGCACATACCATTATTTTGACATGGGTTAGGGTTACATAAATCTGTGAGGAATAAATAGATCATGCAAAGAAATCACCATAATCATGTGCTTTTCGGCAAATGATTTAAAAATAATATCCTATAACAGAAACTATAAAATGGACAAGATTAGGCCAAAAAAATATTGTTTGTTTGTTTGCCGTAACCTGACCGCCCTTAGAAAACCTGCCGACCCAAAATTCATGCAAATTAGCACAAAATAAAAAAAATCTGCTGGATAACCCATGATTTTATTTACAATTCAAAAAATTGTTTCCAACACAAAAATGAGAAACATCAAAACAAGACAACAAAACAACTACAACAAGAAAAATAAAAGATCTTTGTTATGTCAAAGCATATTGTATTCCTTTTAGAGCAAAACAGTGTGAAGTGAAGTTCATCTTTAAAAAAAAAATCAGACCCACCCTAATATTTTTCTTCTGTTATGGCAAACAAACATATTTTTTAGGCCTTAGCTTGTTATATTTGAAAGCAAAATCGACAGAAATGGGAAAGTGGTATAAATCCATAATTATTTTAAGAATATCTCTAAAAAGAACAGCTATGTGCAGAAGGACATGGTGAATATAGCCAAAATGTCTAGAAAGAGATGACCAACAATGGTGGTGGACAGCGACATGGAATTCGATCCACTGGAACTTTGACAATACTTACTAGTTTGACATGTAGTCCCTGTAAAGCCATTAGGGCAAGTACAGATAAATTGTACATTGCTTGTCTGGCTGCACACTCCTCCATTTTGACAAGGGTTGGGCTCACACAAATCTGGAATTAAAATAATTATACATGACTCCATGTGGACAGGTGAGAGGCAAGGTTAAACTACATTATATAACGCATGAAAATATTCCTGACATTTTAATGGTGGAAACTGTATCATGTGACATAAAATAGTTTTATCTTTTCACCCAAATAAAGGGTCAACCGGTCAATAGTCGATTTTGATGGGAGCTTTTGGACCGGCCGGTCAATAGTCGTTTTGATGGGAACTTTTGGACCGGCAGTATTTAACATTGCCCGTCCTATAACACTATTTTATTTTGAATATTTTTATGTAACTTGATGCAGTTTCCACCACTAAAATGACAACAATATTTTCATGCGTTATATAAAACAAATATTTACTGCTCTTTATTCGGGCAATGGTAAAAATATTTGCCCTCATGAGCAGTAAATATTTGTATAATAGCTGTCTATTAGGCTGGGTTCACATATGAGTATACTATTCGGGTATACAGTGACGTTTTATAGGGCACGCGAATGGTTTAAATCGAACAATAGGATTCCCTAATATCGGGTCACATAAGAGGGCACTATTCGAAAAGACCGTATATCCGTGTATAGTATAATATATTATTATGCATCTGTGGTGCAATACCACAGTGCGATTAGCATGTACCGCCCAACACTGCACAATACGCAAAAATATCGGGCATGCGGTCATGCAACTCGTCAAGCAAATACTCTGTTTTTATTAGTTTTGAAGCCATTTTAAAACTATTTTTGTCAAGTCAGCTTCTTCTTGCATAATAATAATAATATTGGATGGCTTTTTTCGGCCTCGCCAAGAAAATATCAGGCCCGTCTTCGAGTCGCCCGATATTTGATCTAGGCTCGGGCGATATTTTCTGTTATCAACCTCAGCCATCCAATATTATATAAGTGTCGTACAGCGTATACCGTCCTGTTTGGATGTATCAGCTGGTGTTCAGGTGTTCTGAATTTCCCCTATAAACAATTTACTGTGTGCTTTGGTTGAATAAGGTAAGTCACAAACAATAGAATTTCTTTGTCTTGAATTATCCATTTCATCGGCGGCAAAAGAACGGGGTAGGACGCGCGTGCTACCTTATGCGACTCGCCATGCCCGTATAGCGTATAGCGAATACCGTATACTTCTATGTGAACCCAGCCTTATATACTAATTTTAAGTATACAGAGTCAAGTGTTACTTAACCTGTGATTTGGGTATAATTACTGCAACTGAAAAAAAGTTGATAATTTTACATAGGGTTATACTAAGATAGTAGACAACATCAAATTTTGAGTTGAGCTAAATAAATTTTACCACTCTCTGAAAAAGAAATTTACTATTATGTACCAATAGGAATGATTCAATCTGAAAGCAGGGATTTTATTCACAAGCAGTTTAATTTACTATAGAAAATAACTTTCATAAATTGCATCATATAATAGAAATGATAGCTGTAAGAAAATTCACGAATTGAACCTAGTGGGGTCTTCTGATTACTAAATGGGGACCTTACATGTCTTCAGTACAAATTTATTTTATTCGCATAAGCAGTACAAATTTATTTTATTTGCATAAGCAAACTACACTGGCTACCAAAATACACTGGCTATCAATTCTTACAATTTGACTTGACTTGAAATACTTCTAGGTAGACACAGACTACCTAGACATTAAACAATTTCTCATGTTCTATTTATTTTTTCAATATATTTGACAAATGTTTTATTTTGGTGATGCTAAATTCACATTTCATAAGATTTTTTCTCAAAACAATAAAAAACCTAAAAAGAATGAATGTACAGTATGTGCCTTCAATTAGTCTACTATCCAGATGGTAAATACAAAATAGCTGTGTGTCTATGGCTGTGTAGCCATTATGGTAGGTATTATAGAGGGCACATGTCATGTACACTAACGACTATAGTCGATCCAACCTCATATGTCCCCCCATACCATTTGCGTGGAGGTATAAGCGCTGATGTATGAGGGGCAATAATAAAGCTTCACAACAAATCATTGATTTTGAAAATCGTCTTAGAGGATTAAATGAGAGTAGCATAATGATCACTGCCAGGCCAGTGTGGGATTTAAAGAAGGGCAGGCCATCAATATTTTTCCTTGCGTTATGCAGGTGCATTTGAATGTCCAAATGCACTCCAAATAAATTTAGGTAGACATGTACAGAGTATGTACAAGAATCTGTAGATGATTTAATTAATTTACACGTAGTATACGTAGAACAAAAGTTAAATTGACATTTGGCCACAGGAATCCTATTGAATATCAATTGAAAGAAAGCATGAAGAACGCAAAGAATATGGCCATGAAATAGTTCGTCTTCCTCCTTATCACCCGGATCTTAACCCAATAGAACTCATTTGGTCACAAATAAAAGCTTATGTTGCCAAACATAACAAGGACTTTAAACTAAAATCTGTTCAAAAACTGTTAGAGGAAGCTCTACAAAAAGTCACTGAAAACATGTTATTGGGATAGAAGACTCCTACTGGAGCAAGGAGAATATTGTTGATATTGACATAATCAAATCCTAATCAAGCTGACAGAGGACAGTGACAGTGAATCGGAATCAGACGATGATGACTGTATGTAAGTGAATTTTTAACTCATAAATAACGATATACTATAGGCGGGACCATTCATTCCATGTCAACATTCGAGATGGCACCGCAGCACGTCAGGATTTTTTTCGCTTTTTAAGTTGTGGGGTAGACATTGATAAGATATGAAAATCCTGAAATTTTGGAGCGTCATAGTCCATTTCGTTTTCCCACTAGAGCCATTGGAAATTTAGGGGGGGGGTCACCATCAAAAGTGCCACCCAATGTGAAAAAAGACTATGTTGGAGGGTCACAGATTAGTAGTGGAGCCCTCCACAACTTTGAAAATCAATATACATGAGGTATATTTGGTGTTGTAGAAGTCAAATCTGGCATCAGGAGGTTCACAGCTTGTTTACTTTTAGAGTTAATGCGGCATAAATATGATGCCTTTGTTCATTCGGGCCAAATCTGGGGGGTTAACTTCAAAAGAAGAACATTTTTATTGTCCATCTTTTGGTCAATCAGTTTACATAGTAGCACTTTAAACCAATTACAATTATGAACGCGGCTAGAAAAGGAATAAGGGATGGTACAGACCTTGAAAAGGAGTAATGGATACTTGTTGATACATTTTGACCCCCCCTGAAAACCAATGTGGAAATTCAACACCCCCTCTACTTCAGATATTGTGGAAGATTATATAGTTTAAAAAACTTTCCTTGAAAGAACTAGCTTGGTGGTCTTTATTTGTCACAACCAAAATACACACTCAAAGTTAACACACAAAAGTATACGTGACCAATGAGTTCATTGTACATGAACAGTGTATCTCACCATATACATTCTATGGGGAATCAGCAAAAGTGTCTTGTGCTGAAAACAATGAAGACATCAAGACACCAAGCTGTTCTTTCAAGAATAGTTCTTTGATGATGTATCTTCAACATATCTGAAGTAGAGGTGATGTCATTATGTCAACATTGATTTTCAGGAGGGGTCCACAAATATGTCAAATTGCCAAAATCAGGATTTTTCAATAGGCGGTAACTCACTATTATGAATTATGTGCCTTATTATTGACTAGCACAAAATCCGCAGGGTGACTAAAGAATTAACAAGAAAAGGGACATTAAAAATATTGTTACTTACGGAGTTATGACCCCCCCAAACTTGGTCCCAGATTGAAAGATATTGCCATTTTACACCGAAATAAAAAGTAACGGACGCTATCACATTTTTAGCCAAGATTTGACATCTACACAAACAAAAATACCCCAGATAGTGATTTTCAAAAGTTGGGGAAGGTTCCATTACAAGGTATGGTCCTCTCAAAATTGTCTTTCCCATCGCACAGCATTTTTGATGGGGTTTGGGGGGGGGGACGGGACCCCCCCTAAATTTGCTGAGTGCCTCCTGAAGGAAACCAAAAGGCAGTATGAAGCTCAAAATTTCAGCATTTTACAAAGGATTTTTAAAACTTAAAAAAAAAAAAAAAAAAAGAAAAAAATCCATGACATGCTGCGGTGCCGCAACATCTCGAGTGTGACCATGGAATCAGCCCAGGCAATGCTTCACCATGGTTTTATTTCATGAAAAGTTTGCAAAATGTACACAACATTATTTGTTTGTGCTCAGTCCTAATTTTTTACTTGGACGCGGAGTCAAATCATATTGTGATCGGCTTCTTATCACTATACTACCGATTACACCTGAAGTGATTCACCTTATTCTATAAATTGTCGCAGCCCAAAACTATAGAGGGACGGGCATATGAGGTTGGATAGACTATAGTGTTACATCGAACGGCCTATCTTTGCAGACACTGTATCGCTAATTTCCCAGTATGCAAAATAGCCTACTACAGAAGTAAAGAATCGGCCAGAACTAGTATATATACTACATAGCAGAGTTACCATTGGGCTATAGGTATTTTAGGAGGCACATCACTCTGCACCTAATGGAATGGTGCATTTGGGAAAAGCTATCCTGTAGCCACTGCACA
>JAMKCH010052395.1:0-10180 GCA_023653785.1 Ophioderma brevispina
TATCTTGGATGAATGGATCGACAGGGCTCAATTTCAGGACGACAATGAGAAAATGAGGCTTTCATCTGATATCAAAATCGATACTAAAACTACTTCCGGGTAAATCAGGGGGGTCCCCCACAAGACGATCGGTCAACCACCTTTAAAGCACTGATATATAAGTTGTTAACATATGCAGAGTCCACCGAAATTGAAGGCTTGTAAAAAAACACGAAAATAAAAACTCACAAAATAACCTGCTATAAGGAACCTATAGAAATCTTAAATATGATGTTTGGTTATCAAGGTACTTAGTAATTATAAGTTGTGGCTAGCCAGCCAAGCCAGATGTTTATTTTTGCTGCGTTTTTCATAGAAACGACTTGGAGTGGATTTAACAACAGGCTGTTCTTAACACTCCTCCGTTAGATTAGTCTAGTTATGCAGCAAGGTGATGGAATATTGCTTCAGTCCACATCTTATGAATTAAGTCAATATTTTTGTGTTGTTTAATGTATGAACATGGTAATTTTCACACAATATTTGTTGCTTGAATATTTTACAACATTGTCCCTTGTTTTGTAATTCACTATTTGCAGCTTTTCCATACACAAAACTATCAACAATAAGACAAAAAACAACAGTTTGTCTGTGAATAACTGTGAAAAATCACAATGCAAACTGCTTTTTTTTTTTTAGAAAATGCAAGATGCGAATTTTTTAATTGCATTTTTGACCCACTTTTTTCATTTTTCTGCCGTTTCACGGCCAAATTTTCCTTTTTTTTCTGAATTTTTTTAATTTCAAATGAGTAAAACCTTAAAAAATATGGCAGTCAAAGATCAATTTAAACAAAATGCGCACGGTCTTCGAGACCTACTTTAATCTTGCCCTAATGCTTGATACATAGGCCTATACTTAATTTTGTGCGAGTTACAAAGTTGCACAAACGTCTGTCGCAAACATTTCCCTTTTTGGCAATATCCTGCTATATCCCCAATTTGCAGCATGCCCCCACTTTTATAGAATGCTTCATGTTATATTGTAACTCAATGGGTACTATATAATGCTATTATCAACTACTGCTTCGTACTTTATTCCATAACAATTTGTTATTCTGGAGGATTAATTGTTTACTGTTCATGTTATCCCAGGAACCATATGCAGATCATTTTCATCCATTCCTCATTTTATTAGTACTCACTCAATAGATAACAAAATAATTGCACACATGACATTAATAGTAAAAATTTGTAAAACCTGTAAACCATCAGACCATTATTAAATCGACAAATGGAGTATTGATACACAACATAAATGAAATACTAAGATATTAAAAAGCCTTATAAAGACAAGCTTAATGCCTGGGTCCTTATGCAGTGAGATACATTTAGAAAGATGAATAACTATATAACCTAAATTTCTATATACCAATTACAAATAAATAATTGCAAAACCGCCCCGCGGCCCGCCCGCCCACCAAGTGACACATCATCATCGCCCTTATGGAACTCATACAGCATGCATTATATTAAGGGTTTACATTTTGACCAGCCAAGGTCCCTGAGGTCACAAAGGTCACAGAGGTCACCAACATGTCCACCCACCCCAACCCCCTCCTTTCCACCAGCTTACATCATCGTAGCCCTTACGGGACTAATACGGCATGCAATATTTAATGGTTAACATTTTGACCACAGCACACACCCAGACATCAACCAAACCCCTCACCGACCCCCACAGACATACGCCAGAGTAATCCCTATCATCAATTATTTTAAAGGCTGCGGGGATTGTGCAAAACAATGATTTCATGAAACGCGAGACACTTTGATAGTCTCCTCTCTCATATTCTGTCATTGGTGTGATGTCACAAATTGGAATTCTGCAGCCATGATTGGTCCTTATGTATTCCCAAGGGGTTGTACTCCTGGTGTGAAAGATTACTTTGCTGAGTGAAGGCAAAAATATATGATTAAAAAAAAGAAAAAAAATAAAATTTCGCGACCGCCCGCCCAACTCTAAAAAGTCGTCCTATGGAACATCAAACATGTTTTTGGCGCCATGAGAGTCACATTTACATTACACAAATACATCCAACTGTTTATTGAATTCCCAGATGCTCAAGTTGTACCGGTGATCTATTATATAGACTATTGGCCTTGTCACCAGAGGTCAATAAGTTTAGTCAATCGCCAAGTGTGGCGTCGTATTGCATAGGGTCTGATTTTGTGGTTGGTCGGTTGATGCAGTTGTTTGGTTGGATGATTCATTGGTCGATTGTTGTTCCGTGGGTTGGTTGGTTGATGGTTCAGTGGTTGGGGGTTGGTTGGTCACAGTGGTTGTTGGTTGATTCAGTGGTTCGTTAATTGATTATGTGGTTAGTCGGTTGCATTCAGTGTGTTGGTTGATTGTTTGATTCAGTGGTTGGTGGGTTTGTTGATCGGGTTGGTTTGGTCGATTCATGGTTGATTACTTCAGTTTTGATGATTCAGTTGTTGGGTTGGTTGATTCAAGTGTTTGTTAATTGATTTGTTGGTTAGTTGTTGATTCGGTGGTTGGTTGATTGTTGATCGTGGTTGGTTGGTGGTGATTCAGGGTGTGGTGGTTGGTCGATTCAGTGGTTGATACTCAGTTGTTGGATGATTCAGTGGTTGAGTTGGTTGATCAGTGGTTTGTTAATTGATTAGTGGTTAGTTGGTTGATTCGGTGGTTGGTGGATTGGTTGATTCAGTGTTTGTGGTTGATTTAGTGAGTCGTTGGTTGATCAGTGGTTGAGTTTTGGTCATTCAGTGGTTAGGTGATTGATCTCCGTTGTTGGGATGGCGGTTCTTGTGGTTTAGTGGTTCAGTGTTGGTTGCTTGATTCAGTGGTTGGTTGGTAGTTCTTTTGTCATACAAAAAAAAGGCGGAAGTCGTAATTTCTAGCACATTGAAATGTTAGCCCATTCACCTACTAAGAAGTGCAAGCTCTGGGACCGTGGATATTCCATTCCAACAATTCATAACGGGCCAAACTCAGTTATATCGGTTACAAAAGAACAACTAAGCCATCATTTAACATTATACAGTAACAAAAATAATACACCATAAAAATTGATCGAGAAAGAGGTAAAACTATGAACATTAGGCCAAAAAGAGTTTGATCTAAACTTTCCGAAGCTCGCACAGGGTAAAAAATCACATTTTACCGCATTATTGGTTGGTTGATTCAGTGGTTGGTTGGATGATTTAGTGGTTGGTTGATTGATCAGTGGTTGATTCTTCAGTTGTTGGTTGGATGATTCAGTGTTGGTTGGTTTATTCAAGTGTTGGTTGGTTCAAGTGGTTGGTTGGTTTCGTGGTTGGTTGAGTAGTTTGGGTTGGCTCAGTGGTTAGTCGATTCAGTGGTTCTTAATTGGTTTGTGGTTAGCTTGGTTGATTCAGTGGTATTGTTTGATTGTTTATTCAGTTGTTGGTTGAAATTGATTCAGTGTTGGTCATGGTTGGTTCTGTGTTAGTGGTTCAGTGTTTGGTTGCTTGATTCAGTGGTTCTTGTTGGTTGAGGCACGGTAGTCTTTTGTACTACAAACTGCGAACCGTATTTCTAGCCATTAAAATGTTAAGCCATGCACCTACTAAGAAGTTGCAAGCTTGGGACAGGAATATCCATTCTAACAATTCATAATAAGTTAAAAACTGGGCCAAACGCCGTATATCGGTTTACAAAAGAACAACGCAAGCCATTTTCCATTTATACAGTAACAAATAATACACCACAATTTGGCTACGAGAAAGAGATGTAAACAACTATGACATTAGATCAAAAAGAGTTTCGTCTAAACTTCCTGGCTCGCACAGTGTAAAATTTTAATTTTACGCATTATTTCAAGAAATTTAAACTATTTTCTCTGTTTTTTCTAAACTGATGAGAAAAAAACTCACCACGAAGTGGCCTAAAAAAGGGGTGTAGTGCATTAACCCGTGATTAAAAGATTTGCTCATAGCTCTGGGGTTTGAGCTAACAAAAAAATTTTAAGACCACGTTTAATTTTCTTTTTGCCTTACAGGAAAAATAATGTACTATATTGTTTTGAGCAGTTAACACGTGTAAGGTCAAAAGTCCAATCGCATCCTCCAGGAACTCACAATAGACTACCCTCTGCTATCAGACGGAAATGCCTTGGGTCCCGGATGTTATTGCACCAATGCCCGTGTGCTCACGTGAATTTATGGACACGGGTATAAGAGTTTGGATGTTATAATACGTAAAGAAGGAAATTAGGTTCGCATCAACAAAACCTTGGCGTCTTTTACTATTCCATATCGGATTGCTAATTATAAGGTCTAACAAGTTCACAGTGTAACTTTCGTGGTATAACTTGAAAGTCCCTGAGTTTTCATGTGGTGTTCTAAAAGTAAACTTGCGCCGAAATTGTCAAAATCTTTCTAAATAAATATTAAAAATACATAACTGAATAAAATAATAATAAATAAATTTGACGTGAGATTTATAAGATATTCTATTTCAAAATGTGGACTTTTCCGTGTCACAATACGGGACGCGAGACCGTTTGGGTGTGACAACGAGAAACGAAGACACATACGCTGACACCCAATCGTCTCCCATTGAAAACCACGCGAAGTCTTTTAAAATGTTTCCAGCGTCTTCTCTAATCTTTGTATTTTTATAAATTTTTTTTTGGATATTTTGTTAATTTTTTATAATTCTTTCAGTGTAAATACAGTTTAACATTGTCCAATCTAGTCCCATTGAAAAAAGAACAACACTTGACTTTATTACCGAAATTACTAAAACGAGACTAATGGTTTGCGGTACTTTGCTCAAATTTTTTCTTTCTTCATGTGTCAATCTATTCTCACTAAAAAAGTTAGAGTCTTCGCTGAATATCTTCAACGATGAACTTCAACTTTTGGTCAGTTTTTTAATATGATAGACTGAATGGAGCATACTAAGCCAAGTCTAGGACCCTTTCACAGAGTGTTAGTTATGTTCCTAAATGACTTTTAGTTTGTCCTCCAGATCATCCAAGCATGCAGGAATACAATTACATGCACCTGTTTCACCTAAGCTCGGCTAATTCACTTCATGTGTTGTGTCTTCATGTGAGGGAACTTGTCTACAAAATGTTCGAGCGAGTAATTTGAAACTAATGGCACATCACCGTTTTGAATAATTTCGGGGACTCATAATTTGTCACGATTCCTCTACCGCAAAAGAGAACACAATGCACAAATTATAATTTTAAATCTCTATATTATACACACAATGCTACATACCACAAACAATATGATAATTAAATTTACAATATATACACAAATGATAATTACCCCAACACAAACACACATACAACCCCCGGACACGTGCGCACGCACACAACACACATAATCACAACACCCTCACACACACACACTGATAATTGAAATCTTTTACAAGGCGTTCCATATCATCAGTTGTAAGTCGTTTTCAATCTTAAGTTTGCCTCTTCTTTGAGGCATTCATAGTTGTGCGTATATGCTAGTCTAATTTTTATAAGGGATTATCGATGCATCGTACCATCTTTTGAAATTGATCGCCTATTTCAAAGACTGGAACCAGCACTAAATAAATTTTCTACAGAGGTAGGACTTTAGGGCGCGTAACTTACGTCCCATAGGATACTGGTGTATAGTAAAGTTTTAGTAAATGATGTTTACCTGTGGACACCCCCCCCCCCCCCAAATTTCGTTTGAATCCATCAAAGTGTTCTGTGGTTGATTACAGGCAATGTTAACCCCTTTTCACAACAGACAACACCAACAACAAGTGACAAGTGAATCCATATGTTATTTCTGCCTTAGGCCAGGCACACAACAACAGACTACAGTGGACAAAGTGATTCCGATGTGTCCTTTCTGCTTTGCTTTTCATGAATGATCAAAATTCTATTTACATAACTAACTTTAATTTGTCAGATAGACAATTTTTCTCTTGACAAATTCATATTTTAAGTGTGTATTTACTGCTCACTATGGGGTAAACGTAAAGTTCATTCTACGTTTACTTCATGATCATCAACTAAGTTTGCATTAGGGTGCACGAGGATTTCAAGTCTCCAATTTTCTGTCATTTCTGTGAATCATCTAGGCCATTAAAATATATAGATCTCAAACCAACCCAAAAACAAAGAACTAAGCTTGTTTTGGGGGACCCTCATTTCGAGCATTTTTAGTGCGGAATTTGTGATATGCCTACACGAAAATAAATAATTTGGAATGTTTTTAACCTAACTCCAAAAATGGCCACAAAATTAATGACATGTGTCGAGTCCCTCGACATCCCATGGAGAGAGTTAACTTGGGCCGAATCAACTTAAAAAAGAAAACAAAAAGGTATTTTGTATATGTCTATATTTCATTCAACGTAAGCTGAATTTCCTATTTGTTGTTCCTATAGGAATTAGAAATGTTCAAAATTTTTGTAAGGCAAAGAAAAGTTCTCCGCTCAATTCTTTCCGATGAAGGAATTTTATTTGATTTTGATAGAAAGCCTTTTACATCATGCAAAAATCTCAATTTTCGGGTACACCTGTTATTTGAAAACTCTCGTTAGCCACCTTCAATTGTTGATATTCTTCGATCTAAAGAACAATTAGACAATTAAACGAGATTCTTCGTTATGCCTACAGTGATTTCGCCTTAGGAGAAATCCATATTTGTAAAAGTAAACTCTATGTAAATAGCATTTCAAGTTCATACTAACTGGCTAAAAGCCTAATTGTCAACCGGTAAAATCAATCAACATCCAAGCATCGACCGTCAGAATGACCCTCGCAGACTCCCCTGCCAATAAAATCAGTAATGTCAGGAAACATAATCGTGGCCATATTGAGAACCATCTAGTTTCCCGTTATGTAGTTATATACCAGAGATGCAACATCATTAAAATGTGAAGGAAATAGATTCAATTCATTTCCATCACAAGATGTGATCAATCCAAATATTTCC
The DNA here is from genome assembly GCA_023653785.1 of Ophioderma brevispina. NCBI lineage: Eukaryota > Metazoa > Echinodermata > Ophiuroidea > Amphilepidida > Ophiodermatidae > Ophioderma > Ophioderma brevispina. The sequence goes on from JAMKCH010052395.1 coordinate 6,966, forward strand.
AAAAGTTCGTTCGTTCGACATTGTCGTCAGTCAGTGGTTCGTGAGGTAGTTATTGGTTGATTCAGTGGTTGTTTGGTTCAGTGGTTGGTTGATTCAGTGCTTTAGCGAGACTTAGACACTTGCAAAACTATCTCGTCATGCTGTAGGGCAAGGCCAAAAACCAAATGTTTGATTTCCTCATCCGACCGACCCCTATTTTGGAAATCAGGCATTTTTCCCTTTTACTGATTGCAAAAGAATACCTAACCCTAAGTTTGAAAACTTCCTAACTTCTGAAACGTAAAAAAAGAAGATGTTTAAACAGTTTCTGAGCATGTTAGTTTGGTTTCATAATGTACAAAGATGCATTTGTGAGTAAGAATCAACTTGATGTTTAGGGTTGATTAAAGGTCCATGGCCGATCCGTAATAGGCTCGTCCCAGAAGCTCAGATTTTACTGGACAGTGGTCGACCATTTGGTATCAGAAGAAGCTTGACTATTGCCCATTTCTCTGTGAAATCTTAGGGCCTAAATGATATTGGGTTGGGGTTATGAGCGAAGTGTACTCCATTTTGGTCGACCAATATTAGATTTTAACAGTTACCTCTATGGGGGCTCACAAAATCACGTATAGATGTAACATCAAAACGGATTGCAATATCGGCGCGAACTTTCACAGATGAGGTTTTGGGTGAAGGCCATTCTATCAAGATGAAAACTTTATATATTTAAATAGGACCATCCCCCTTTAACTTTGAGTTAATACCAAAACAACTAAACATGTCTCATATTACAAGGTGTTCCCGCGCCACTTCTTTTAATTCGTTTCTGAAAAATCTAGCATGTAAAATGAAATTCAGGTTTTTTTGACCGCAACAACCGGAAAAGATATTGCCTAATGGTTATTTATTAATTGCTATTGATTTGTCCTCAGCAAATCTGCTATTGGTTTCATTTCCTTTTCACTTTTGTGGGCGTTCAAGGATATTCACAACGACTTTGAACAGATTAACTTCATTTTTTCAGGACAATTTTATTATATTTAATATAACATATTTATATGAGCAGTGATGAGTTGGTAGGGAAGAGACGTGTTTTAAATAATCATTCACTTGTAATTTCTGCGACAACCCAGTCATATAATGTTCGTTTCACGGTTATGATCTGTACATTGTCCCCATCATCATGTATGTATTTTATTGGTATGTTTGTTATAGTATTATTACTGTAATATAATGTTAATATGTTTGTTAGTATTAATGGAATATTTAGAAACTTTGGTCTATTGTCTATTTTGTAAATGACAATAATATTGGGGTGAATGTCAAAATATCTATTTTTTTAGTGCCGTGTTACGTTATTTGTTATGAAGCGAGTATTAAATAAATGATTACAAACCGCAGGGAAAAACGACGAATGAATATTTCCCCCCCCCCCCCCCCACCCCACCCCCATTTTGCCACAGATATCGAACGGGACTATGCCGCCAGAAAACACACACATTGTACGTTTTTCAACAGTTTTGTGAGCTACATGTTTATGTCAAACGTCAAAGCGTAAGCAAATGAGGAAGAGATGATGATGACGATGGTGACGATGGTGACGATGACGATGACGATGATGGTGATGATATGATGATGATGTTGCTGATGATGATGATGATTGTTATTGGCAGGATTTTATTGAATGCGTCCCAGGAAAATAGTACACGTTACTCCAAGACGGAAATCTATCCTAGTTTAAAGCCCACCATCCGACCGCTGAGGGCCCGAATGGTGAGGAATTTTTTAGAATGTAAAGAAACATGTCACGAAATATGCCGGTTTCAGAAAAGCCCAGTCTTGGGTCATTATTCAATGTTAAGGAGCAATGGTCAGACATTCGCAAGTGAATTCGCTCCATGCTACCCGCTCTTGCTCGCCGTGTGGTGCTGAGCACTGGAGACAAATTGAGGGTAAGTTCAGGGTGCGCTTCTTCAAGCCTTTCTGCTCGGCTGCACCAGTTGGCACTAGACCGATGATTTGTCCCACTCCGGCCAGCTCCTAGTCCTCGTAAACTAGGACATTCGAAGCCATGTATCATTAGCACTGGGCAGTATCGAACAGCTGATTCTCTGTCTAGTTCGTTGTATTGATCGTGACATACGGTATGAATGAACTCAAACCTTGCAAGGTTACAGAGACCAAAATACCGCCAATATGCACTTCAAATGCATTATGAAATTATGGTCAATTCTGCAATGTGCAATACTGTACATACAATTGGTTTTACATTGAGATCACAAATTGTTGTAAAGTCGAGAAGAAATAGGAGGGAGCGATTTCTCAACACAGCAGAATGGTGTAAGTTCCGATCTTTTTGATGGAAACCGGAAGCATAAATGACGAGGGTTTTAAAGGGCGTACACACGGGGTAAAAAAAAGCCCCACCACCGAATGAACAAAATCCGTTTCCAACACATATGCAGACGCTGCCGGCCAAGTCCATACAAAAAAAGTAACTAAGTGATGGCGGTATAGTGTGGGTATAAAGTTTGAGCGTGCCTCTAGTAAAAAAAAAAAAAAAAGTTGCCTTATCCCAAAAGTGAAGAGTGAGCTAGGACTATAAAAGTCGGGATAATTTTGAAATCGGACTAACAATTCAGGAAATAACCTTGCTTTTTGTCTTAATTAAAACCGGGATGACGACGGTAAATTTGTGATTTCGTGGCTACCATGTATGACTATCCATAAATAAGGCCACACACATCGATCGCGTGAGGAATGAGTGACGGGTGCACACACAACAGAAATAAATGACGTAAATAGACAGAAATGGTACTAGAGGACTTCTTCCGAGCAATTACACAAACCATTGCACAAAAAAATACAAGAAACCCCTTCGTAAAAACGGCATTAGTAACTTTATGTAAAAGAAGGAGCGCTCGGACGACTTTTGGCTAGAATCTCGCAGAGGGTGTGGCTTAGCATCTTGTCAAGGAAATATAGAATCACTGGCGCAAAAAACACCGAATGCGTAGTTCCAGTGGCGTGCATACTAATTTACCATGAGTCCTTGCGATTTCTATCTACGATACGGTGTGTGGAAGCAACCTTGAGTACAACAGGACGAAAAATTCGATTTTTTCCGACTAGTAAGTGAAAATTGACAGCAACCAATCTCATAGTGGCATCATGAGATACACAAGCTTGCATGGACGTACTTGAGGGTGAGTAAAATAAATGAAAGATAAGTT
>JAMKCH010052396.1:0-10743 GCA_023653785.1 Ophioderma brevispina
AGAAAATCCAAAGTATGTTGGCTCAAATGGGTCAGTAGGCATTGAAATATCAGTTCAGTTCTTAAAGCTGTATTTTCAATTGCAAACTGTAATACATTCCTCAAGTGTTGGAGGTGGAGGAGCAATAATGGAAAGGCGAATAGTCCACAGTGTGTCTAGGTACATACCGAGAACGTTTCCAAGGTTTATGGGACAATTTTTTTCAAAACAAAGTTTTGTACAGCTGTACAAAACTTTGTTTTGAACTTGTTGCCAACGTAATCGTTCCCATAGAAAAACCATGCTTGATTCGGTCGTGTGTCAACAGAAATACTAAATCATTCATCTGATTACATAAAGACGGTGTATTCGGCTTATTCACTTCAGGTGGTATTAATACATTGGTAAGCATTCCAACTATGTAAAAAACCGGGGTTAGGAAAAATTGGGGGCGATTCTTCCTGGAATTCTCCTCAGTTCTTACAAAAAATTCTAATGTAAGAGGGATATGAGTCTATTCACTCTGTGTAAATATTTACGTTCATGTTTGCCTCGGCTATGTATAGTGTATCATCAACTGTAGGATGTTAAACTTGATTATTAGTAGTGCTTCATTGCTTGGTCTTATATTCTCGTGCTGTTTACCTTTCCTGTATTGTGAAAATTATAGAAATCGAAGCTTTAACGTGGCCAAATTGATGATAAAACTCCAAAAGCACTTGATAAATTATTTTATTTGATGTATTTTCGGTGCCAGGATTTGGCCACTATTAAGTTTTAGAAATTAAAAAATTCGGTTTTCCTGACAATTTTAATTTTTCTTTTTATAGAAATCAGACTAAGGCACACCTGCACGGTTTGTATTGGTATGTGATTACTATCCCTAGTATCTATAGGTTATAGTCATTCATCTCTGTATATCCCAGACGATGGCGGTCAAACCTTATTTGATATAGCAAACTGGACATATGGTAAAAAAGTAAGGAGTGTGAGTAAAGACTGTGCGCTTTATGTGGTAAAACCAAAAATGGAGACATCTAAAACTGCAATTTCCAATTAAAACGTTATTTATAGTTTAACATATTCGTGTGACCCGCTATAGCCTTTAGTCAAGTCTTTGTCCGATGTGTGTAAGTGTGCCCTGCTACCGTGTTACCGTTAACTTTTGATAAAGACTATATAAGCACTCTGGGTACCCGGATGTTGATGCCGATTTGAATTCAATCGTTGCTGTTAAGTTGGCATGTCCCTACCCCTTGTCTCATATATCCGCCCATACGTGCAAACCTTAAACAAAACATCCGTTGACTGAACACACTCTACGCTTTAAGGAAACTGTGAACCAGCAAACCACTCTGGCCTAGTGGATCTTTGGTATTTCTTACTCTTCCTGAACATTTATAATCTTTTTGTAATGTAATCTACGTTCAGGTGTTGCGCTAGGCCCTATGACCGTAAATTGACAACATCATTTTAGTAATCTATTTTGTAATTTTTTAGAGATATAACGGCACGAAAATATTTTCTGCAACACTGGATATTTTTGACGTAGTTTCAAACCCAAGCGATAGATCATGTAAAAAAATCCAACGTTCATCCCATGACACCTCTGCCGTAATCGTATCGTGTGCTTTTGAACCAGAAACTCTTTGATATTTATAAATGGGGACGGTTTTAAGAATATAAAAAATCGCCTACCGCATTTAGCGTTTTCCACAAGCCACTCGTCAGCTTTGGGGGGGGGGAGACAGAGTATTTTTCCTTCGTTGCCTAATAAATGAATGAATTAAGAATAAATAAAATATAATTAAATAAACAATTTTAATTAATAATAAATAATAGAATATAAATCAATAGTTAAATAATAAATAAATACTGATCGAGCCACAATGTGGTGTTTTATTTACAACACCTTCACAGCTGCCAAGCTTACCCCCATCAATATTCTAGTGTTGGGCAATATAATACAAACTTATTGATATTATTGTATAAACACTCTGTATAAAAAAAACAACATTTTACATTTTTTTTATATTTAAATATTGCAACAAAACACCACCCCCAGCACACACAACATACAGAAGCAAACTCACATCATCACAAATGCAACCGCCGCCGAAAACACATTTTAACAAGCCTATTTCTGTGATTAAAGCAATTCTTTACATTACCTCCCTTCCCATACACCTAAAATATTCATTCTAATACCTATTTTTATTGTTCATATGTTTATCAGACACACATAAATGATGGTGTTAATAATATGTACTAATGTAGAGTAAAATTTAATTTATGTTTATATGGCCTACATGCATAAAATACCTTATCGACCTCGAGTAAATTAAAAAAAATGTTACTCGGAAAAAAAAAATTCGTAAATAGATACTCTAGTATAAATATGCTAGTCCTCCGAGCTAGAATATACTAGTACTACGAATTAAGATCACGTGAGATTTTTACTGCCTTCAGCTGTGTCATTTGTTATAACCATTTTAATAATATCAAAACAATGCAATATAAATACTGCTGGTAGGGCGTTACGTGCACGTGAACTGAGCATAATATGAAATAAACTACGTGGTATCTACTATTACACTGCTACCCAGCTGTTGATTTTTCAATATTGATAACATCGCCATAGAATTGTCGTAGTATTATACAGATTCCACATGGGACGGACTAGTAGATGGGAACTACAGTTGTCTTTGATACACAAATTCGTGTAGATTTTGCGACTTCTTTAATCAATAATTTATTAATTAAATCAAAATAGGCGAAGCAATATGGATGGATATAGAGAACGTTTTGAATTCTCTGAATAGGAGAGCCATATTACAATGATGGAGCTACAGCAACTCTTAATCGGGATTTAGGACAGACAGAGCGAAATTCTAATGGTTAATATAATCAACAATGAGCTTTAAATTCATCAGGATAAACGTTTAAACACAATCAACATCTCTTATGGAATGCACGTTTCAAAGAATCGACTTTCACCACACTGATTGCCAGTACTGCAAACTTTGAAGGAAAAAAAATGTGCGATCCAGAATCGCGACACAAATGCAACAAAATATGGGACGCCATGATGTACTCATTGTGTCGGACCAAGAGAGTTCGGCACGTCATGTCCCAACCCGAAGATTCCACCAATACGAGATCGTGTTTTCCTTGTGAGTTAGCACGTCTTGGAGTAGCCAATGGGAGCTACTTGACTGTGGGAGTGTTTCTGGTGGTTGGTTATGTAGCAGGTGACGTCGCTGGTCCAGCTGTAGTCATTTCCTTACTAGTTGCCGCCTTCGTCGGTTTGTTAACAGGTGAGATTTTATTTCGTTTAAATGAAAACATAATTCACGTTTTAAACGCGCGTATAAAAATTACAGAATCAGATTTAAAGTACTGCCATGTCTTTAATACACGAATTTCAAGCCAACCACTTGCAGGTTATGTTAGCACATCCATGCCAGTCACAAAGAATACCAAAATACGAATTTTGATGATTTTTTTTCATATAATCGCTGCTTATCCCTTTTTTTAATAGTTTTTTTTAATAGGATGGTTTTGAGTGCACCTTTGACAGGGATATTTGATTTGAATATTTAGGAGCAAATCAAGACCATCAATGGCCATCAATTTTTAGAGGGAGAATTGTTTTGAATTCAACCTTGATAATAATTAGGTTTATTTGGAGCTCTACAAAGAACATAGTTCCCTTCAGAAGCAATGCAACCTCGAGGCAGCAATCGAGTGCCAATTGCAACACTTCCGAAAGAATTACATTAAACCAGAACAAGGAAGGGAAAGGAAATCCATTTTAGAAGCAGGAGCAAATCGGAGCACCCGCAGAAAACCTGCGAGAGAAAGCTTGGACTGCACTGGAAACCAATTACACGTCCCGGGGATCGAACATGACCTCTATTACAAATGCGTTTAAAAATGCGTTTAGTAGTCTATTAAAATGCGTTTGGAAGCATTGACGTCTTGCCTCGTGTGAGAATGTATTTTTATATCTGTGCTACTCCTAGGTTTCTTAAAATAGGCAAAGATGCACTCAAAAACAGCCCTATCGAAACCCCTTAAAATCACCAGAAATCTCGAGAGTCCTTGAGGAACTGACTGAAATGCTTTGAGATTGTTTCGAGTACTCCAAGATACCACGTTACCAATCTTAGCATCATCATTATGCTGCTAACACATGGCTTTATACTTGCCATCGACTTCATGTTGCTGACCCAAATCGGTTCAGTAATGGCGCACCATTGGACCAAGTCCAATCAATCTTGGACTAATGAGCGAATAAGATTGGGCCAATATACAGCCAATGAAATACACGTATTTCAAGTATTGGCACAAGTAATACAAGTATTGGCTCATCATTGCATGGACCACCAATGTAATGTTATCAGGCTTGTTAGTCACCATATTTTGGAATCGGTGATTTCCTCTTTTGAATGGGCACACAAATAGCTTCACTTATAACAATTGGTCGTCCAGAAGCATATTTGGCAGCATTGGTTTCTGACTGCCACTCTAATCACTTAGAAGCTGCCCTGTGTTGGGATTTAAGAAATCAAGAAATAGCTAAACAGAGAAACTAAACCCTTCCTCGGAAATCAAATGCGAAACGTGTAATCGCCACACGAATTTATGTTTTAAGGTTTTTTTCTCGATCACTTTATAATTGGCAAACACAACATGATTTGGCGCCAGAATTGGGACACCCATATGGAAATATTTTCTGCAACACTATTTGCAGAGAATTAATATTATCAATTAAGCCTCGCAGTCAGAGCCACAAATTTACCGCACTCCCCTTTGAAATACATAGAAATAGCGGAATAGGGGAAATTAACATTTTTATCTAACGTATTCTCGTCTGCTAATAAAAAGGAAAAAATAATTTTATCGGTGAGCACTGCTGAAAAACAATGCACATATAAAATGCCAGACATAAACACGTATGTCGTAAAAAATCCACTGTATTGAAAATACGTACTTGGTGTCAGCACAATTTCAGTGACGTTTTTTGTTGCTCTTTTTTGACACTTTCTGAAGGCAATGATAATAGTTTTGACTCTACAGACCTTGAATGATGTTACCACATATGTTTTCCTATACTTAGTGATTTTGTCTTGTTTTCAGTTTGATTAAATATTTATATAATGGTTGTGCAGACATATACTATTGTTCATGGAAAATTATTAGTCATGCTAAAACTAATTCCAAAACTGTTCCACTGACCTGGTCTGACCTAGGAGAGGCGTTTGGAGTGTCAAACATGAATCTAATTTACTATACCTAGAAATATTAAAATTTCCACCTTATGTGCAATTGTACATTAAGAAATTGTATTCTTCACTCTATTGTAGAGTTACCACCAAATCATGGATTTCCGAAGAATTTCGCTTCAAAAAAGGTTATTTTCCAAGGTGACCCACTCTCCCGCTTATTTTTATCCTTTTTTCGACCCAATAGTTCAAGATCTCATTAATAATTCTGATACGGTATGACTTGAATGGCATATAATTCATCACAACTCCGTTTGCTAATGATATTTGTTTAATAACTAGAATAAGGAAAACCCATCAGCGCATCATTAACCGAATTTCCAGTCATACCTCTTCTATGTCCCTTAGTCTTAAGCCTGAACAATGCGATCTCTTTCACTTTCGACGTTAATAAACGTCTGCATTTTATTCCAAATTGATGGGACCGAGGTCCCTACGGTTGAGAATGAGGCATCACAAAATATTTTTGGGCTCGTTAATTACTTGTCGTAATAAATATTCAGATGTTTACGATTATCTTAGTTCCAAAACATCTACTGCCTTGGAAAATATAAATTCTTCTGTAATCTGTCCGGAATATAAAACTCAGTTTAGACCGGTTATTTCGTGCCATTCTCTTCGTTTACATTTGACAGTTAAACGATATCTGTTCATCTCACTTAAAAGCGCTGGACCGATTATTTGCAATCGGTACCTCAAAAATATGGTTTGGGATTTTACCCAGGACCGGTACCGCTTTGCGTTGTTCATCTTATGCCTAATGGTCTAACATCCGCTCTATTTCCGACCTATATTTTGAATGTCACGTCATGAAAATCTCCTTTCCATCAGAGATAAAAGTGATGAGCTCGTGACTCATGTGTGATTCTCGTCTTGATAGGGAGAGAAAGTGAGACCTGTGAATGAGATCGATATCTGTTAAAAAAAAAAAATGTCAAAACCTTTTGATAATGTAATGTTATTTCGGTCTAAATTCGGAGATCAAAAAAACTTCCGGCAAGCAAATGTTGACTAAAATCAATCTCCTCAATATTGCCAAAAACCATGTTCGTTCTCTTGCCGTCCAGGGTAACTTATTTGGATCTGTTCATCCATGGAAACTTCATGCACTCTTTGGAGAGCATTATTTTTAATCTCCCTACCAGAGTGTGTATAATTATAGTCACCGCTCCGTGATACACTCAATACCAGAGTCAACCTTGCAAGGTGGAGGGGAAAGTTATTTCTAAACAAATGCATTCATTGCAAGAACAAAGAGCGTTACACCATGATCTCAATAACTGCAAAGTCTGTCCCTGGAACAGGTCGTTTAACCTATCGCCAAACAGTTATTTTAAGAGATATTTTTCTGTTGCACGATCTGGTCTTGCCAATTCCGATTCAATTATCTTGCATGATATTCCCCCCCCCCCCGGTGAAGCAGGGGCTTTGTCCAAGATACAACCATTCCAACTGAATGCCTCGCCGACTAACCTTGTTCCCGATTTGGTTTATTTTACTGGTAAAAATATCAAAAAAAAAATTCTCATTTTATTAGAGAGGACCGCCCCCTTTGAGCATGGTATTGACAAAGCTCACAATTTCAAAACGAAAGTATGCTCCACTGGTTTCGGACATTCAAAATAACGACTTTGAGGTCTCTTTTATTGCACTAAGAGATAGGCTCCAGAGGCTTAATTTCCCACGACAACTGCCAAAAGGCCTCAGTCACTTCTTTTCAGTCTGTGAATGCTCGAGTCTCTTTTCAAAAGAATTCAGAGACCAAATTTCCAAATTAAATCCGTTATTGCCTCTTTTGTCATCTATCATGCCAAAGAGGAGCGGGTTCATGGTGAACAGTGCAAAATACTCTTAATCCATCACGATCTGGATCCAGTGATGGCTTCTTTTTCTAAATGTTGTTTCGTAATAAGATTTTGTTAATAATATTTTATTACTATAGTGAGGTAGGGGGGTGGGGGGGGGGGATCTGTTTTTACGTTGTCTGCCCTGCATGACCCCTAATAAGGCCTGTCCTGGGCTATAATTTTCCTTTATTGTTAGATTTATTTTTATTGCCTTTGTGTTTAAATTAAGTTGATGAATGATAGATGATTGAATAGCCTTTGAGTATGATACAAGAACATTTTTCCTAGCGACTGCAATGTATTCAAGTATCACAGAAAGGCTATTCATATTATGATTATTATTAATTATTTAAATAGCAGGCTGACTAAAAGAATATTTGTATTGCAATCCGGGGACTTTTACCAAAACTGCGTACAATACAAAGTTTTTTGTACCACTCGGAAGCCTGATATAAATAATACTATGTTTATTGTAAAATAACTGGCAATCTAGACTTCCACAAAATGGGGTGGGGGAAGATATTGTCCAATTCTTCGGTAATTCAACAAACTGAGATACCCAATGTGTTAACGTTACGCATCAAATTAAGATTCATTTTTATCCACCATATGCGCATGTTTGGTGTGTAAAATAATTAGTTATAAAATCTGTTACATAAACAAAAACTAACACAAAGAAAACAATGTACTTTTCACGACACTAATTCAATAAAAAGCTGGGTTGCACATTTTTCTAATTACTACGTTAAAATGTAAAACCAATCTGAAAAAATCAATCATGCATGTTGCCTGGAATATCAGTCCCGTTTTTCTAATAATTACAATCATTACAGCCTTAATAAGTAGTTAAATCAAGCTCAATAGAGAATCTGGTGGTCCAACTAAGTTGGGACATCAACAAGCACGAGTTCCACCCATTTGTAAACTTCTGTCTGAATCGTGTATTAGAAGATTGCCCTCGAGTTTATGATAAAATGCTACGTTATGTGCACCCCCCCCCCATAGTAAAAAAACGGCAATCTTCTGCAAAAAGGTCCTCTTTAATCATGGTGAAGTTTGCCGCTTTTTTTTTTTTTTGCCTCACACGCCGGCCCGAGGCATATTTTAATGGAGGTTCAACTGTACATAAATACAATTTCCAGAAAATTTAATGGTTTTATACCATAATGTTCCAAATTGGTCAAAACTCGCGAGCCTTCCGGGAGCTTCTGCCCCGTGACCCCCCAACCAGGGGCTTCTTTCCCCCTGGAACCAAGCAGGAACCTAGGGGCGGGCCCCTAACAACACAACACCCCACCCCTTAAGTTCGCGCTCTCGCTTCGTGTCTCCAAAGGTCCCCTCTGGAAATCCGCACCTCCCCCCAAATAAATTCCTGGCTACGGGCCTGTTTCGTGTAACAACGTTGTGGTACTTATCTTATTACTGAAAGCCGTTGTAAATAGTTTTAGGTTATCTCAACCGTTAGAGGGGTACGGACTTTTAGTTGTAATGTGTCTTACCAGAAGATATTTCTAATGTAACCATTTGGTGTTACCTAAAATGCTTAGATCTCGTCCAGGATCAAGGTCGGGGAATAAATGGAGAAATCACTGTGTAATATAATAAATACTATAAGAATAATTGTCAGTTTATAAGCGCTACAACAAAGTATATGAGCGATGTACATAATCACACAAACACAACCAAAATAGTTCTTAATCTATAAATTAAAATGAAATACAATAAAACTAAATATAAGACCTAAGGATGTTAACATTTAATTAATGTAAAAAAGAAAGAGGTTCAGCATAGGGACCAATTGCCATCCAAACTCAATTCACTTCTGATCAAAAAGGTAATGTTTCTTTCAGTCATATCCACTTTATGAAGCGCAAGGAATTACCAATAGAGTATTATTTGTGTATTTCTGTAACCCATATACTAATACAACCAGAACCCCCTAATCTTAACCACGAGTATTTCAAGAAAAGGAGTACAAGCTCACTTGTGTCCACTTTCTGTTTTCTATTTTTAGTTTTATCATTATTAAGAGACACTGGCACATTTGGAAAAAAATAGTTTCGCGTCATCCGATGTTTCAAAATGGGTTGCAAAGCTTGTATATGCATACCCCTCACCTGAAATGTTTAAGACCAAATCAAATCAGCGCCCTTTAATATGGGTAAAAGACACGATTTTATAATTAAATGTCGCAATGCGATATTTATTCAGCAGCCGACGGGAATGGCGTTTAACACAAAAATCAAACGTCAGAACCTGATTCCTATGGCATGAACCTGTTTGACTGGTCTGTGACTTTGGTGGTATTAATATCAATGAGTTACGAGTCTATGATTTCGTGTAATAAGACACATTTATTGATTAAAGTTACGGCAAAACTTAAAGTTTGTCTCCTCCGGGCCATAGGCACTGAGTCAAATTACCTGTTGTCTGTCTTTTACCCTCTTATTCATGCCCTAGCTCTTTTTGGGTATGTTTTTTAAATATGTACAATATATCCCTATTCTTCAATTGACTAGACTATCATTTGTGATCAAATTGAAGAAATTCCATATTTTGTGAAAAGTGCCAGTGCCAAAAGCTTAAACGTTAACAAAACTTAGTTACGAAGCCGGTGTAAAGAAACTGAGATCGTCCCTTTTTTAAGAGACCGGTGTCATATACTAACAGTGTCCCGTTTTGACTGATTGTCCTATACCGACCCATCACTGTCTATTGGGTGTTTCCTCAAATTGAGTGTTGTATGCATCATTAGTTTTCAGCACTTGTACCCAAATGGCCTCGTCCTACAAGGTCACGGTTTATTATTCCGTACATGTTTTGCTGTGGTAGCTAGGACATATGGTATCTAAGCTAGGACATAGGTAGCTAGGGAACATTCCTCCTCATTGGGGACACTTGGTTTTCCTTTACACCGGCAATTCTTTCTTTTTGGTTGCATGGTTCCATACCGGTGTAACTTCGACAATAGTCAATTGTTCTTTTAACCTGGTTTAATACGCCTTTTATCAAGGAATGAATGTTTTTCTTGCTCTTTTAATATGCGTTCATAAACGGAGAGATGATACCTCGCAGGTAAAATTGTTTACTCATCTGATCAGTAGAGTGAAATGTCTGTCCCTTCTCACTATATGAGTCAAACATTGTGCACCAGTTCCGAATGCTTCTTTTGTGTAATATCTATGCATGATACATAATTACTACTACACTTTCATAGATTTGTATTTCGTTTTGTGTAGTGGTATCTGTATTAGATAATCCGATACTTAGGGAGACATTTTTGTTTTAATTCTTCCCTCAGTAATACGTTAGGAAATAACATTTCGTGTCTCCCAAACGTATCCCTTCGTATTGCGGTTTATGCTGTCAAAGGATATGAATATAATCAAATTAAGGTGTAATCAATAAAAATAACAAAGGATATGAATTTAATTTAAATTAGAAAAAGAACTCATTATAACCTAATGAATCATTAAAATGTCTCGCAAAGGTGTGATCCTTCGTTCTTATATTTTCTTTATTGTCATTATTAATGATAAAATAAAAATGTTTTTATAATTTCATCAACTTCATAGGTAAAGATAATATTGTTTTAGACTCTTTTTTTGTTCACAATTACTTAGGCATAT
>JAMKCH010052397.1:0-10223 GCA_023653785.1 Ophioderma brevispina
ATTAGTTTTGGAAAAAAATGATCAAAGTTACTGGGTTTTGGCGTAGGTGGACTTTACCATGTTATCCGGCAAATAAAACACTAAGTTAGCTGATGGTATTGCGAAACTCTTATATTTAACAAGCTAACGCGTACATTGCTAAGTCAGTTTGCAAAATTGGATACATGTAAACTGAACGTACATTTTTTATAGTCTATCTGATAGTTTTAGTGTTATTGTTTTTATGGAAAATATGGACCCGAGATAAGAGCTATTCAGACGGTAAGTATTTATTTTCTGCGTGTACGCCAACACTACAAGCCGCACATTTCGCGTTATGGCGTGTTCACGATTAATAGACGTTATTTCCACGGGGGGGGGCCACTTGTAGTCAAAGGTGGATATGATGCGTGAACATGGACTTTCAAAATGCCACCTAAACACGTATTTTCAACGACTAGAAACAAGCTAAAACATACCCTAAACACGTATTTTATCTGTTTATGATAACCCTCAACAAGTACGCAAGTGCATTGAATCGTAAATATACCCTTTCTTATCTTGCTTTGCTTTAATTCCAAGTTCCGCATAAAATATTGAATGATTTGTTTTGATCCTGCTTACTTAATGAGAAATAACATGAAAATTTAAATAACCTTTTCAAATCAACATTTTTATTTTTTTCATATTTTTGCTGTTTTTGACACCACTAAACGATGTACGCGAGTAACATTCGCATGTTGCAAACAAGAGACCCTTTTTACGCGTTTTCTTGTTCAGGCATAATATCCACCTTTGAATATACAAGTGGCCCCCCGGGCGATTATTTCTATCATTGGTAGTTTTTTCAGTTCAATTTTCAATCATTGGTGTAGGCTGATCGGAACATTGCGTTTAACGTTGTTACCTTTTGAGTGTGCTTAAAATGAAACATGAAGGGGGGTTTTTTTTTTTTAAAATTGCAGACCTAGCTTTTGGGACTTTTAGGAACCCCGCTCTCATATTTTTGACTTTTAAATGACAAGAAATTATTATTATTCATCAAACGTTTTTTAGAACTGCGTAAACTGTTAAGGCTTCTCGTGCATAATTTGAGATAAATATATAAGGGGTGGGGTGTGTCATTTTAGAAGCTAAAAATTTCTTTTCGCGCTGGCCGCTTTACGCGTGAGGATTTTTTGTCGAAAAATTTTGTAATGATCTGACTTTTAAATGGATGCGCTGCTTTTCATATCAAAAAGAAATTTAAAACGGCTAAGCCGGTAATCAGTTAAATTAGGGGGTGCCATGGAACCCCCTTTCGTCTGAGAATATTTTTAAAAAGCGAAGAACCCAAAGTCATTTTTTTTTTGCTGAATATGTGCACACCCTGTATAAGATACAATAAACAAAATTCTGTAGGTGCTTTGAAAACAGTTTCAATGTGGACGTGCTAGACCGTTTACTGTATAAACCTCTATGGAAAAATGACGTTTATTTTGAAACACCCGTAAAAAAATAGAGGGTTGTCTAAAACTGTTTTGTGTTAAAATATGTAATTTGGCTTCTATATAGTAGATATCAACATAAAATAATTTTCAAAAGTTGTAAGTGACAAGTCTATTGGAATTTTCCGTCTTTATGTCCAATTTTCGCGGTGTTTTGAAAACAATGGTTTGCCCCATAAGTGACTGAATCTTGGGATTTAAAAGACACTTCATGAAAATATGTCAAGATTTTTGTTAAGCTCAGTTTGACTTACATCATAAAATTTTTTTTTTTTCTTTTTTATGTACATACATCACTGAAATTCCCAAAAAATAATTTAACAATTGATGTAAAAATTAACAAAATAGAGGCATGTCGGAATTTTGCTTTTTTACATACGAAGAAAACGGGCGGATTTTTCGTTGATCAAAAGCGCGCCCAATTTTGCTCTCCTCGGACGTCAAAGTGATGACCAAACACATCGTGTTGGACTAGAATTATTATTGTGACAATGTAATATTGATGGATTGGATAATGAAGTAATATAAAATAGAAAAAATTAGTTACAGAATGAATATTTTTGCTTCATTGTTGTGTTTTTTTTAATTATATTAAGTGGTCAACACTGCGATCTGATGGGTCACAACGACCGTAAATTATGGAATGGTCATCACACTTTGACGTCACCATTTGCCTTAGTGTGGATTGGTCGGAATTCGGATTTCGAGTAAGATATGGGAGGAAAATTAAAAGGGCCAAATACTAAACAAATGTGGGACAATTTTCAACTTATTTTGATTTATATGTAATCTACGTTACTTAAGCTTCCATCCATACCAAAAATTTCCAATATTCGAATCATGACATATTTTCCTTTAAATGTTTCCCCCAAAATCAAAAGGACTTAAGTCAAAAAAAGGTTTTGTGTCTGAGTCAGTACATTAGACTTAAAAAAATAAATCTACGGAAATGAAGAGAGCAAATAATAAGTTTCATTCATTTTTATTGCTAATTTGGTTTGTCTTATGAATTTTGACTGTGTATTAAATCTGTGGTTCAAAAATTCTGTCGGGAAAATGGTTTCCTTGGTTTTGGGGGTCACATTACCCCTCCCCCTTGGGCACTAACGGTAGTGAAACCATTGGTAACTTAAATGTTAAACTGTGGGACCCATGCAGTAATATTTCGGATGAAAATCGAACACACCCGCCTAGAAATGACATCTACACTCGATTTAAGCACCACCGAGACGCATGTGCATTGACATGTATCAATGCATGGTTATTATCCAAATCATATTTCTTGTTCTTATAATAACGGTATGAACTACAAAAGGCATACATTAACCGCTAACCATGCTTCGTTATCCCCTCTCTGTCATTTAAATCTTAACACTTAAGTGACCAATGCAGAGAAGCTACCAATATGCATACATTAACCTCTAACCATGCCTCATATTCCCTCCTCTTGTCATTTAAATCTTAACACTAAGTGACCAATGTGCACAGAGAAGCTACAAATTGATACATTAACCTCTAACCATTCTTCATATCCCTCCTATTGTCATTAATTCACCACTTTAAGTGACCATGCAAGACGAAGCTACAAATTGAATCCCATTAACTCTAACCATGCTTCATTATCCCCTCCTCTTGTCATTAATCTAACACTAAGGACCAATGCACAAGAAGCTACCAAATATGCATACATTAACCTCTAATCACTGATTCATTATCCCCTTGTCATTTAAATCTAACCACTTAAGTGGACCAATGCACGAGAAGCTACAACGATGCATACATAACCCTCTACCATGCTTTCCTTATCCCCTCCTCTTGTTCATTTAAATCTTAACATTAAGGACCAATGGCAACGAGAAGCTACAATATGCCACATTAACCTCTAACATGTTCCTTATCCCCTAATCTTGTATTGTAAATGTAACAATTAAGTGACCAATGCAAGAGAAGCTACAAATATGCAGACATTACCTCTAACATGCTTCATTATTCCTCCTATGTCATTTAAAATCTGAACACTTAAGTGACAATGCACGAGAAGCTAAAAATATGCATACATTAACCTCTAACATGCTTCATTATTTCCCTCCTCTTGTCATTAAATCTTAACACTTAAGTGACCAAGCACGAGGACGTTACAAATATGCATACATTAACCACTCTAACCATGTTCATTATCCCCTTCTCTGTTATTTTAAATATTAACACTTAAGTGACCAATGCACGATAAGCTAAATTATGCATACATTATTAACCTCTAACCATGCTTCATTATTCCTCCTCTTGTCATTTACATCTTAACACTTAAGGACCAAATGCCACCAGAAGCAGCTACAAATAGCATACATTAACCTCTAACCATGCTTCATAATACCCTCCTCTTGTCATTTAATCTAACAATTAAGTGGACAATGCACGAGCAGCTACAAATATGCATACATTAACCTCTCTAACCATGCTTCCTTATCCCCTGACTCTGTCATTTTTAAATATTATAAACAATTAAGTGACCAAGGCACGAGAAGCTACAAAATATGCTGACATTAACATCTAACATGCGTTCATTATCCCCTCCTCTGGGTCATTTAATCTGGACAATTAAGTGACAATGCACGAGAAGCTACAAAATGCAATTACATTAATCTAACCATGCTCTTATCCCCTCCTCTTGTCATTTTAAATCTTAAACTTAAGTGACCAATGCACGAGAAGCTACAAATAGCAAACATAACTCTAACCATGCTTAATATCCCTCCTCTGGTCATTTAAAATCTCAACACATTAAGTGGACCAATGCACGAGAAGCTACAAATATGAATGCATTAACCTCTAACCATGCTTCATACCCCCTCCTCTTGTCATTTAAATCTTAACACTAAGTGACCAATGCACGAGAAGCTACAAAATATGCTGACATAACCTCTAACCATTGCTTCATTATGCCCCCTCCTCTTGTCATTTAAAATATTAACACTTAAGGACCAATGCACGAGAAGCTAAAATATGCACATTAACCTCTAATCATGCTATTATCCATCCTCTTGTCATTAATTTGACACTAAGTGACCAATGCACAAGAAGCTCAAATATGCATACATTAACCTTAAACCATGCTTCATTATGCCCTCATCTTGTCATTTAAATACTTAACACTTAAGTGACCAATGACACGCGAAGCTACAAATCTGGCAGACATTAACCTCTAAACCTGCTTTCTTATCCCCTCCTCTTGCATTTAAATCTTAACACTTAAGTCCCAATGCACGAGAAGCCTACAAATATGCGACATTACTCTAACCATTGCTTCATTATTCCCCTCCTCTAGTCATTTAAATCGTATCACTTAAGTGACCAATGAACGAGAGACTACAAATCTGCATACATTAACCTCTAACCATGCGTCATTATCCCTCTCTGGTCATTTAAATCTTAACACTTAAGTGACCAATGCACCGAGAAGCTACAACTATGCATACATTAACCTATAAACATGCTTCATATCCCTCCCCTTGTCATTTAAATCTTAACACTTAAGTGACCAAGCACAAGAAGCTACATATGCCTAACATTAACCTCGAATCATGCTTCATTATCCCTCCCCTGTCATTTAAATCTTCACACCTGTAGTGACCAATGCAGAGCGCTGCAAAATATATGCATACATAACCTCAAACCATGCTCATTATCCCCTCCTCTTGTCATTTAAACTGTAACACTTTTAGGGACAATACACGAAGAAGTACAAATATGCAAACATTAACCTCTAATCAGCTTCATTATCCCTCCCCTTGTCATGTAAATCTTAAACACTTTAAGGACCCATGCACAAGAAGCTACAAAAGATGCATACATAACCTCTAACCTGCTTCATTATCTTCCTCTTGTAATTTAAATCTTAACATTTTACGGACCAATGCACGAGAAGTACACAGTACATACATTAACCTCTAACCATGCTTCATTATCCCCTCCTATTGTCATTTAAATCTTAACCACTTAAGTGACCAAGTGAAAAACGAAAGATACAAATATGCATAACAGTAACTCTTAATCATGCTTCATTATCCCTCTCTTGACATTTAAATCTTACACAACTAAGGCCAATGCACGAGAAGCTAAAAATGCATACATTAACCTCTAATCATGCTCATTATCACCTCCTCTTGTCATTGAAATCTTAACACTTAAGTGACAAAAGGCACGAGAAGCTACAAATATACAAACAGTAACCTCTAACAGTTTCATTATCCCCTCCTCTTGTCAGTAATCTTGACACTTAAAGTGACCAATGCACGAGAAGCTACAAATATGCAGACATTAACCTCTAACAAGCCTTCTATTATCCCCTCCCCTTGTCATTTAAATCTAATACTGGTGACCAGGGCACGAGCAGCTACAAATAATGCATACATTATACCTCGAACCAGCTTATTATCCCCTCCCTGGTCATTTAAATCTTAACACTTAAGTGGACACTGCCACAGAAGCTACAAAATATGCATACATAACCTCTAATCACCCCTTGCTTTATTATCCTCTTGTCATTTGAAATGATAACCACTTAAGTGACCAACTGCACGAGAAGCTGCAAAAATATGAATACAATTAACCTATAACCATGGCTTCATTATTCCCCTCCTATTGTCATTTAAATCTTAACACTAAGTGACCAATAAACGAGAAGTAACAAATAGCAACATTAACCTCTAACCAGCTTCATTATACCCTCCCCTGTCATAAATCTTAACACTTAAGTGACCAATGGCACAAAGAAGCTACAAATATGCATCCATTAACTCTAACATGCTTCATTTCCCTTCCTCTTTTCATTTAATCTAACACTTAGTGACCAATGCACCGAGAAGCGACCAAATATACATACATAACCTCTAACCATGCTTCATTATTCCCACTCTGTTCATTTAAACTTAACACTTAAGGTCCAAGCACGAGAAGCTACAAAATATGCATACATTAACCTCTAATCATTGCTTCAGTATCCCCTTCTTGACATTTTAAATCTACCACGTAAGTGACAATGCACGAGGAAGCTACAAATATGCATACATTAAACTCTAATATGCTTCATATCACCTTCCTCTTGTCATTTAAATCTTAACCTTTAAGTGACCAATGCACGAGAAGCTACAATATATAACAAACTTAACCTCGACCAGTCTTCATATACACTCCTTTGTCATTTAATTGACACTTAAGTGCAACCCCACAATGCACGAGAAGCTACAAATATGCATAAATGAAACCTTAACCATGCTTCATTACCCCTCCCCTTGTCATTTAAATCTAATACTTAAGGTGACCAGGGCAAGAGCAAGCTACAAATATGCATACATTAAAGCTATAACCAGCTTCATTATACCCTCTCTTGTCATTTACATCTTAACACTTAAGTGAACATGCAGAGAACGCTACAAATGCACCATTAACCGCTAACAATGCTTCATATCCCCTCCTTCCGTCATTTAAATCTTAACACTAAGTGACCAATGCCACGAGAAGCTACAAAATGATGAATTGAACCTTAAAAATGTCCATGTTCATTATTCCCCTCATCTTGCATTAAATCTTAATTGCTTCTAGTTATTCATGGATTTGCGAATAAACGTTTTTAAAAAATCACAGGAATTTGTATAGATCACTTATACGCGATTTTACGAACCACCCGGGTTTGTTCGCCGTATGTCAAAACCACTCACGAAGAACTGTTGTAGATAATTTATACAGACATGTCAAAAATCCAAATCGACAAAAAAATGCGGGCGTTTGTCTCGTAAATGTATACTACTGCTTTAAAAAGTGACGGGGAGATTATTCTCATAATTTGCACTTCATCGGTTGTAGAATTTGTACAAGGCTGTTGACTCCTTTATATATGAAATTTGTGAAACATGTGGATTTTTGTGATGAAGTGCCCCCAAATTTTCACAAACCTTCGCAAAACAGATATTTATAGTAGGGGATTCACGGTCTCAAAGTGCAACATTCGTTTCAGTAAGGGATATTCGACATGGTCCAATCCTAAACGTTATTTTGAATCGAAGTTTTATCCGAGTAGTGACCACTTCTCGTCTATGGTCAGAGTATTAAAGTCACATATGTGCATGGTTAATACGACAGGGGTTCAGACTTTGAAGGCGTACCAAATCAAGCGTAAATTGATTCGCGGGAGATTTAACAGAAGGAAAGGAACTTGTCTGCATCTAACGCGTAACCGTGCGGCATGGTGTTAGGGTTAATTTAATGATATTAGTGCTGATGTTTGTACCAAAAATGGCAAACGAAACCTTTGGTAAAGCACGATAAATATAACTCATTGAGAGAACGATAAACATGTGTTGACATGACCAGAGTGTAGTTAAAGGCTTGACTCAGAGATGTTCTGAGGAGGCGCCCTCATTAATTTGCAAAAAAATCGATGTTGTTTGCATGGAATAATGCTTCCATATACTAATCATTGTGTGAGATAATTAAGCTCATTGAGTCGTCTATAGAAAATCAAATCTTGGTTATAAATGTAGGATCCGGAATTTTTTGTTCTACACAGGCCCATGCCCACTGTATACTATACATAAAGGTTACTGCACGAAAACGAAAAATCTGATTCCTCTCAAAGTTGGGAGTCAGATTTTAGTGACTATCTTTAGTGCGAGATTGGCCATCTTCAATTCTACTCAGAAAAATATAGTTCGAAATCTCTGAGTCGATTAAGTTAGCAAAAGCGAGTGGACTCCAGATCCCTGTGAAGAGGAATACGTGAGTATACCCCACTGTAATTTCAAGTACCATGTTGGAATAAAATCCTGTTTTCTTCATGGCCTCCATCTAAAGATACCGGCTTCCACACTACATGCATTGATTTTGATTCACTAAAAACAGAAAATTTTGTCTCCTCTCGCGGTAGATGGAACAGTCAATCGCCATTTGGCCTGCCCGACGCATTCTGTAATCTACATACGTACATCTGTACATGCGAATTAATGACGTTATCATTTAAATGACGAAAAGATGGAGGTGCAAAAACAGGATCTTTTGTATGTAGCAGCTATATGTGACAACCCAATCCGCCCACAGACGGAGTACCATCGTGGCGTCATCGTGAGGTTAAATTATTTCACGATAACAATTCCAACATGTTTTTTTTGAGTTTGGGTTTTGTTTTAAGTCCAACCAAGTACTATTAAACAATATGTAGCAGGGGGTTATAACATTGTGTCCGCACCCCTGGCTGCATGTCTTCAGTCCATGTCCTGCATCCTCTGGCTTCACGCCCACTGCTTCCAAACTGGTACATCCTGACTTTAACTCGTTACCCTAAAATAGAAATCCCCTCCTTGCTGCTTTGAGGCAAGCACGTCATCATTCCATGTGCTGTCTTCAACAGGCGTGCCACGACCAACATCTCTCCCCTTTAGCAGGCACGCCTCGGGAATAATTTCATTTTTCTGTAGTCAAGTTCAAAAGATTACCTCACCCAAAACTCAAGACTGATACAAAAGTGTATCTTTAAGTAGTTTAGTCTTAACATGATTCTTAAAGATGATTTTATCTGTCCTTTACTTTGAGTTATATTGTGAAGTTTGGACAGTTTTCACTTTGAGTTTACCAACATTTCCTAGAACTTTTTCTGGCATATTTCTTTTATACAAAATTGTTATTTTGTTTATGTATTTACATATATGTACTAACATTATTTTAGACCTGCATGCACTGTGAGAAGTTCTGATATTGGGTTTGGATTAGAAAGTTTGTAATTTTATAGTCCTAGTTGATTTTGTCTGAAATTTATATATTATTTCTTTTAACCAAACTAAAAAATTAACTTGTTGAGAACATCCTATGGTTTCATACCAACGTTGGCATACAGTTATATTATGGTTTTGTGATGTTCCTTTAGATTAGGATTGGGTTGGGCTCGATGTGCATTCCCGGGCAAATTCAAGCAGGTAACAACAGCTTGAAAGGCTGTGCACATATATTGCAAAATTTTATCCTATCTGAGAATAAGGATAATCACCCCTTATGTAATTCATACTAACAGTAAGTTGGAAATTTAATTCATGAATCTATGCAAGAGTTAGCCTTACTGTGGTTTCGCAGAGAAGATCTTCTCTTGTATAGTTTAAGACCACATGCTACATTGTTGTTATCATGCAGACTCAAGCCAGGTAGGTAATCCGCTCAAATTAGTTTATAAAATAGAGTTCATCCAGCGATCCGTCCAAACATGACCAATAGTTCCACTGGTCAAGACAGGAGTTTCTCATCCGAAACGGATGAAATGGAATGAAAGCCCCCGCTTAGTAGTCTATTGAGCTCACCAAGGGGGTGCAACGCATTCAAAACCAGTCGTCCGTGCTGGGCCGCTGCATTTTGAATTTTGCAGGAAATTAATATAGTTGGGTGCTTTTATACACACAAATGTCAATTCGATACAACAATCCGCCAAAATCTCATTTTTTGGATGTTGGGTGCTATGGTGGTTAAATTTGTCCTACCCATGCCACACAACGAATGAACACGACATAAAAAAAAAAAAAAAAACATCAGTCCGTCTTGATTTAAATAACCGCCTCAATGAATACATCTTTTCACCTAGCGCGCTTGCATTATTAGAAAAGAGTATCTGAGCACCATTAGCCCGGGACACTATTTTTTACAACCTTACCAACTCTAACACATACATTAATTTGTATCACTACCGATTATTGTATATGCAAAGCGGCACCCACAGTATGT
>JAMKCH010052398.1:0-16292 GCA_023653785.1 Ophioderma brevispina
AATGTTACTGGCAGTTGTAGGCACCTGGTGGCGCTTCGTTTCTTGCATGACTTCCATGTGTTTTAACACACTAAAACTTTTATCTTGCTTGTACTCATTGTTGTAGTGTAGCTTTTTCGCTTTGCAACCTGACGAAGACATAATGTCAACACGTCCCGTTGTATATCCATGACAATTGTCATGCTGATTTATTATTTAGCACTGTTGCCACCCATCCTACCTGCCACAAGATTCGATTCAACACAACCAGTGCTGAGCAGCAACCACGACTATATACAGCTATCATCTCCGGTCTTAGGGCGAAGCGATCTTTTCATATTCCTCATTCGGCGTTAGGGGGAAATGCACCTTCCCCTAACGCCTCCCTTGTATGCGATTTATTCCGTCAAAAGATATAATATTAATTTATGACAAAGAAGATCATCCTCTAGAAATAACAACGGATATGAATATTAATTAATTTAAATAACTATAAGAGCTATTATACAACTAATGAATTAATATGATTCCCCCTAACGACTAGATTGCGATAATATATATAATATAATATATATATATATACTATATATATATATATAATATATATATATTATATATATACATACTTTCAAGGTGCCGACAAGGTTAGTGGCACAGTGGTCGGGTTTGAAAAAGGTCAATGTACAACGTTTTCGAGTAATAACCTCTTTGTCAAGTCGTTACCAAGCAAAAATACCAAACACTCTTGAACACCAGGCTCAATCACAAACCATTGTTTGTTAAAAAAGTCAAGGAGGATAAATACAGCAAAGCATTCAATTGTGTTTACAAAGGGAAAGAAGTATTTAGTCCAGCAGCCAAGAGCACTTGAAAATGTCCAAATTTTGACGTTCATACCGTGGGGTTTAAGAGTGTCTAATTATAGCGGAGGAGATTGCTCTGCACTGGGCGCTTTGATATCGTGCTGCCGCTGGTGGACAGAATGCCGGTTAACCTAACTTTGACGTCATTGATTGTATGATTAAAACTGTTTTAAAATGAACAGCAACAGGTTTGTTGGTGACATTGTTCCTAATGGAGCGACAGTGGTCGGAAAATCGCACAGATAAGGTGTTTTAGTTTCTTCTCCGATGTACAAGGCGCCACAATGGTCACCAACAACCAACAAACAAGCCGCCACACCGTTGTGGCCCTTGTTACAAATCGGAGAACTAAAACAAACAACCTTATCTTTTGCGATTTCCGACTCACTACTGTCGCTCCATCAGGAACAATGTCACCAACAAACCTGTTGCGTTCATTTAACAGTTTTAACATACAATCAATGACGCCAAAGTTACCGGCATTCTGTCCACCAAAAAAACGGGCAGCAACGATATCAAGCGCCACCGGTGCAGAGCAACTCCTCATCGCTAAATTGGACACTCTTAAACCCCGGTATGAAACGCAAATTTGACCTTTTCAAGTGCTCTTGGCTGCTGGACTAATACTTCCACAGGGTTTCGTGTACATAACGGCTCGATCATTTATTCAAAAAATGATAACTATTCGAAGACAAGCACTTAACTTGTCTATATGAAAGAATAATTGTCATAAGAATTACTTGGCTGAAAATTTGAAGAAGAAAATTCTTCCATGGTTTCAAAATGCCACAAAACTAGCAAATAATGAAAATTTGGCGAAAAATATCCAAGAATGGCGGCCGTGAAGCTCATTTTTCTTCAGGTTTCACCAAAATGTAATCAGAAGAAAATTAAGTGGAAGACAAGCCATTGACATGTTTTATATGAAAGATAATTGATAAGGATTAATTTTAAGGACTCAAAAATTTGAAGAAAAAATTCGTCTTTTGGTTTCGAAATTAAACAATACTATGAAAATTGGTCAAAATCCCAAATGGCGGATATGCAATAAGTCAGGGTTGAACCCTGTTCTTCTTCCCTTGTAACACCATTGACTGCTTATGCTGTATTTATCCTCCTTGACTTTTTAACAAACCAATGTTTTTGTATTGAGCCTGGTGTTTCACAATTGTTTGGTAATTTTTTTGTTTGGTAACGTACTGACAAAGATTTATTACTCCGAAACTTGGACAATTTTGAACCATTTTGTCAAACCGCAGCACTGCTGCCGACTAACCCTTTGTCGGCAACCTTGAAAGATATATATCCATTGCTACGCAGTACCTTGACTGTATATATATATATATATAAATTCAAAGTATAGACCTCTGGAAGGCAACCGTTACTCTGAGTTTCACGTCATACCCTCACTTATGAATCACAGGGCTCCGATCTTTCAGAAACGGAGATGACTCTAGTCGTGTCTAACCAGAAGACATTTTGTATATACCTGCTATGTTGTGTCACGACTGAGGCATTTCCAGCACTGGTCTGTATTTTCCAAATAGTCGAGAGTGCTCAACAACTACGAATAGTGGGGGCTTAATATAACATCACAGTAAACAGTAGTATTACAGGTGACTATCCCTTTGGAATTATGAGTGCTCAATCCATTACAGGAGAGCGTAAAATAAATTACAAAGTAGAGACCTCTGGAAAGGCAAACATTACTTACTCTCTGTTTCACGGCATACCCTCTCCTTACATCACAGGGCATCCGATCTTCGACGGATTATGAATATAGTCGTGTCCTTAAACCAGAAGACACTTCAATGGTGTCCAGAAATAGTTGTACCAGAAGACCTACTCGTAGTCGTTGAGCACTCTCGACTATTTGGAAAAGTACAGATCAGTGCTGGAAATGCTCCATTCCGTGATACCATAGCAATGTATTCCCACATACATACACTTTCACATGGTTATACACACTAGAGTCATCATCCGTCTGAAGACCGGATGCCCTGTGATCGTAATTGAGGGTATGCCGTGAAACTCAGAGTAACGTTGCCTTCCAGAGGTCTATACTTTGTAATTTATTTTACGCTCTTCTGTATGGGATTGAGCACTCTTAATTCCAAAGATAGTCACCTGTAAATAATACTGTTTACTATGATGTTTAATATATATATAATTTATATATATATATATTATATAAGATATATATATATTCTAGCATAATAAAGGTTCAATGTCCAAAGTAAAGAATGCCGTCATAATGAGATAAGTTGACGACAACAAATTTCGGGCTTCGCCCTTCATCAGTTGAGTTGTAGTCGGAGATTTGTTTAGGAAGATCACACCGGAAACTTTGCAGAGATGCGTGCTGCAGCGCGAAAAAATGCGGAAGAGGGCGCAATGAGGAGTGCGTGCGCATGCATTAGTCACTGAAGCTGCTATTCATAAAACTGCCCACCCTGACCAACGCTGAAGCGCTTGAACCCAACACATCCAAATCAATCAGTTCGTGTTCCTCTGGTTCTCACTTACCACCCTCTCCACACGCAGATCGCCAAAGTCGTCAAACACAACGCTAGCATACTTCAAACAGACGAGACTACACGCAGTATCTTCCCGACTCCGCCTCTCTGTGCTTATCGCCGTGACAGAAAACCTACGAGATGAAACTGTTAGCGCCACCATCCTTGAAACAACCAACGCAAAACAGGTTCTACCACCCCTTGCAACAGACCCATATGCATACTTGTACTCATGGTTGACTCAGCCGACATTATACAGGACTCGGGAACTGTAACGTCAGCAGAGGCTTTCACCCTGTACCGCATTCCAATCTGATTTACGCCATTCGTTGCACCAAGTGTAATGTTATTTATATATGTGACCAAACGTCGGATGGCTTACCGTTTCACGGAACATCGCCGTTTCCATTCGCCTCCAAAACCCCGTGTCTTCCCGTCGCTCGACATTTTGGCCACAAACCACAAAATGGACACATCAAGATTTCCGGTGTACAACTTTGCCAGAGCGTCAACAAGCGAAAGGAAGCCGAGCAACGCATCATACATATACTCGGAACTCTCCAACCCAAGCGGACCTAAATGCTACTGTTTAACGCCTTCAAATTTTAATTGTGGAATTTTTCTTCACGATGCCATTGCGCTCCTTCAGCCGCATGCGCACGCGCTTCTCCTTGCGCCCTCTCCGCATGTTTTTTTTTCCGCGCTGCAGCACGCATCCCGCAACGTTCCCCGTGTATCTTCATAACAATTCTCGCTAACAACTCAAGCTGATGAAGGGCGAAGCCTAATGTTGTCAACTTATCTCATTAATACGGGCATTCTTTACTTTGGACATTGAACCTTTTGTTATATGTAATGCCGACTCAGCTTTTTAGCTCTCCCTCTCTCCCTCTCTCCGTCTCCTCCTCCTCTCTCTCTTCTCTCTCTCGCTCTATATATATAATATATTAATATATAACTATATATATATATATATATATATATAAACACACCACACACACACAACGGTAAAAGAAATTCAATAGGGCACTCGATTCATTTGACTCTTTCAAACCAACATTAGTCTATGGAGCCCGAAACTTGTCCTCCTGGCGGGACCCATATAATCCTTTTCCCCGGGAATTTTACAGTAGAAGCGGACAAGCGTGAATGATACATTTCGTACGAATTTCAAACTTGATTTTTTGTCCGCAAAAGTATGTTTATTTGGCGTAACAGGCACCTTATAATATTAACGTTTTCCGTGACCCGATTTACTTTGATTTCCTTTTTTGTGTGTGGTTCGTTCCGTTAATTATTTTCCCTTACCTGGTGGAGGCGCTGCAGCGAACTCCTGCCAAGTGGTCACATTCCTTTTCAATACCAAATACCCACGAGGTTTACACATATATAGTGCTGTTTCGTTTCCTTTGCACGGAACATCACTAAATGAATCTTCTGCACGATAACGGACCTTTACAGTGCTTCCCCGGAGAGACTCCCGTTCCGCAAACTACCTTAGCTTCTTTGCCGCCCCATTTAGTGCTGCATATATGTTGTCCACTGTAGCACGCTGTGTACTGCCGGGGTAATTTGAATTTTGGACTGTGGCCTTCATATGTCGATGAAACCTAGTCTAACCTTTTCCCCCCCGAAGTCCCTTCTTGTATCACATTCGTGGTTTGCTTAATGTAAATAAAAAAAACTGCATGTCAGGAATTATAAAAAGTCGGTATCCATCTATCACGCTCCATTACAAATTCAACTGCAAAATTTTATTATGTCACTCTGAGAGATTTACTTCAGCAAAATCGATAACTATTGCTCCACTTTTCTCTAAAATTTTGATATCTTTTATATTAAGAACTTTGCGTTGTTTTATTATAGTCTTGGTAGAACCATAGAAGACCTTGCGTATACATTTCAAAAGAAATTTTTTGACCTGCTAAATTCCCAAATCTAGATGAAGAAACTTTTGCATCCTTGGCTTAAATGGTGTCAAAGTCATATTTGGTTAAAAAAATTCATAAGAACAAATATTTTTCCCCTTTCACCCCTTCCTCCCCCCCCTTCCCTTCCTTTCTTCCTCTTTCCTTCCTTCCCCTCCCCCCCTTCCCCTTTTTTCCCCCCTTTTCTTATTTCCCCTCTGGGTTCCTCCCCCCCCCCATCCCTTCCATTTCCTTCAAATGGGGGCTCAAATTCTTCATGCTCATGGATGAAACCAATGTAAAACGTGTTATGTTATGACAATTTGAAACTAATTTGAAAACATCGGACTATATAAATGTTTACCGCATGATGACCTTGAAAAGCTTTTTTGGTCTTCTTGAAAACCAAATGTTTGTGATATAGGAAACCGAGCCTATTTTAATCCTTTGACCGAGATGAACATGTCATACCTTTAATAACCCTCGTGTAAAAGATTACACAACTGTTCCCCGTTAATTTATCCCCTTCCTTATCTCAAATGCTCAAGGAGAACAAACTTGCATCATCAAGATCTGGAATCAACAGGTCACTGTTGCCTAGAAAACATTAAACATTTTTGAAGACTCTTTTTTACAAGTGTAATATGGAACCACCCGCAAGACTCAATTTTTTGGAATATTCCCGATGTCTTGCACCAAGTTATAATTTCAATAATGCAAGTAAAATGTAAATTTGCTATTTTTGGTAAAACGTGCATTTAAGTCTACATTAGGCTTGTGCACATTTCCATCATTGGAATTTTAGTTACGTTTGGATTGTTTAAACAATTAAAGAGATCAACAGCCTCAATTTCTATGTATTACTAAATATATGTATATAAGCACTTCCATATATACATAAATGTGTTTTTAATTGCTTATTTTTTTTTTTTTTTTTTTTTTTTAACTCATTAAAATTGAGATGGAAATATGAATATAACATTAGTCACTAATCCACTAAAATACCAAACTTGGTTACCACCAATGGTGCATCCCTCTTTTTGGAAGTTTTCCACCCCCTATCAGACCCAGTTGACATGGAAAATTCACCCAGAGACCTGGAGCCAAGGTTTTCATGTGACGAACCCAAAAATGTCAGGAGTGTACCATTGGTCTTCCACCCAAAATAGTACAATCATACAAATTGAAGTAATTGTATCGTGTATAGTTGTGCATCGTTAAGTGAAACTATAGTAGATTTCAGATTACGTGAGACTCCATACTTAAATCCATAGGGTTTGGTTCAATCCCCCCGCCATGTGGGCAACTGGCCTTTGTTACGACAACAAAACCATTGTGGTCGCTGTACAAAGTTACTTTACAGAATCGGCTTACTGGAAACTGATGTCATTTCATATTCTACAATGGTCTGGTTAAAAATGATAGAAGGACTGTCAAGTTCTCTTTGTGCTGATCTCTTATACAAGTTTGGCCCACTTTTTTATGGGCAAAATAAAACTTAGTTGTGTTATATGTGCACTTGATTAAGCCATGCCATTATTTCTCCATTCTGTGATAAACAATGATTATTTTGTATTCCAAGGTCACGTTATATTCAATACAACATTTCATGGGCAATAATTGCTCGTGTTTTCATCCCGACACTTCAAATGAAACAGTCCAAGCTATCTTAGATGTTGAAACAATTATTTTATGTCAACTTTAATTTACAGCTACATTACTATAACATTGTAATGAGTACCATAAACTTTTCTACATGGCTATTAAATATTTCCTTTCCTCTTACTCTCACGGTGATGGACAGACCTAAAACTTTTAATGAGGTCTCAAAATATTCTGAATCTACTATAACAGTAAAGGCTCAGTCACACAGCCGATTTTATTGGTAGAAAACCACTTCCAGACTGCTCCGACTGGTGCCGATTGTCCAATTTTCGAAAATCGTGAGCAGTTTTTCTTTTATCATTGTGTAGTTCTGGCAAGGTCTTTGGCCTAGTTTCTGTGCAGTCGTCTTAGTCATAAACCATTCTTTGCTAGAAAACCGCTTCCTCCAGACTGTCCTCAAGACTGGTGGCCGATTGGCCATTTTTTTCGAAAATCGTGAGTAGTTTTTCCTTTGTCGGTGATTTTTTGGCAAGTCTGGGACGTCCCGAACAGTCTTCTGCATCTTGTGTGGTCGGGACACAGTGGCAAATTTGAAAACAATAAAGAAACAACCGCCACGATTTTTTCTTGCAGCTTAAAAAATCGTGGCGGGTTTGGAATCGGAAGGTCGGCATTGAACACATGAGCGGTTGGAAGCGGTAGGCGATGAGTTGGTGCGCATCATGAGTGGTTGTGTGCATTTGAAAAGTGGTCGGCATGAATCTGCTCCAAGCGGGAGAGAAACTGCAGCCACTGGATCTTATGAATCGCCGACTAAACTCGGCAACAACAGAAGATGAGTCGTCGACATGCGTCTTGACAGCAACTTTGTGCTGTCGTGGTAGGTCGGCGAACTGATTTGAGACTGAAGCAAGTACATGCTTGCTCGTCTAACTGCCTCGGGCGATTGAGCATCTCTTGTCTTGTAATTTGACAAGACTTCCAGCCGATTTGGAAAGAAATGTTGTCTTGTGTAGTTGGGAAGAGGGTTGGGTCGCGTCGCGGTTTGTCTTCATGATACGGGCCTTTCTTGGCGTCAACAACACGGCGACCAATCGACGACAGTCTGGAAGCGACTGCGACATGGGCCACAATTGTGCCCGTCTTTGTTCAGGGTCGGCGACTAATCGGGGACTGACCAAGTGGCGTCGGCCTTAAACCATGCTGGATCTGTGTTGATTCCATGATGCGGTCACCTATCTGCTCCGGCGTTTCAGCACCGCTTGTCTCGTTGACGACGGTGAAACTCGCAGACTAATCATCCCTGGTCGGATAAAAATTGTAAATTTTGCAAGTTTTGAAAAACAAGACTATAAAGTCAAACGATTTGAAAAAAAAAATGCAGTCTTGTGTATTCGGGAAGTGGTGGGGGTCGTGAGCTGTCTTCTGGGTGACTATACCTTTTACAAGCAGAAGTGATGCAGTACTGTTAAGTTTCACTGAAACCATGCACAACTACCACTATGTTTCGTTGTTACCCCCCCCCCCCCCCTGTTATTTACTTTAACTGGACATCGGATCCTGTAAATTTAATGCTTAGCGTTTCTTCTTCATTACACAATTGGTAGCGAAAATAAAGTACCAACATCCCCCATCATTATGTCACTATGACGTCATATTTTTGAGGAAAGTATGAAAATACTGAATCTAGGGCGGAAAATTGATATACTGGCAAGTTTATCGACGCAAACACACATTTGTATAACACTAAAAAGCTCTCATGATTAAAAAAACTTATCGTCGTTTTCCATCCCAAAAACCATTCTCTTTTTAGTACGTTTAATGATTGATTGTGTTTCTGTTCTATGGACACTATTAGGGCAAATTAGCCCCAAGTCCCTTGCAAAACCCTGACATTTTTCGCGCTATAGGTCAAAATTAGTACACAGACATTTTTCCGGGTAAATCGACCGCAAAGATGAATTAGTTTGACATTACGTTAGGGTGTGGTCCAGTTTTCACCCAAATTCAAGATGGCCGCGGTGCCGTCTTGAAAAATGTAGTTTAGGACTAGAGCATCTAAAATCGTTTACAAGATTTATCGATAAGTCGACCCGCGATTTCAATAATGACTTTGTTTTGACATTAAAACATCATTCTACCTCTTACCGGGGGCCACCATCCAGAAAATCCAAGATGGCGCCCTGGGCGCCATCCTGAAAAAAGTAAAATTTGAGCCTGGCACCTAAATGTGTAGCAAAGACATTTTTTCGATCAGTCGGCCCTTAGGATCCGAACTGAACGTGATTTTTTCCTTACTGAACTCCCGAATCCTTTAAATTTAGCTTAGCATTTCTTCTTTATTGGTATCAAAATAAGGTACCAACATCCCCATTATGTCACTATGACTTCATATGTTGAGGAAGTAATGAAATACTGATATAAAGTGGGAAAATGATATTTCGCAATTTTAAGCGATTCAAGAAACATTATTATAAACACTCAAAATGGCTCTCATTCTTATATAAAAAAATAGTCATTTCCATCCCAAACCGCATGAAAATCGGATATTCCCTAACTTGTGGCACAAGTAAAAGAAAAACGCTGTGTTCTATGGAATTGACAATTTTGCGGACACGCGAACTTTATGACGTCCTTGTGACGTAATGCTCGGCATGTTTTGGTATCAATTGAACGAGGAGGACTACATCTATCGATTAGTAACAAAATCAAGTGTCCGTGATATATCTGTGTTGTGCGGAAGCATGTTCGGTAATCTCTCCCGAAAGGGGGTGGTGGTTACAACCCCCGACCATCACTTTAGGATGACCCTGTATCTATACCCCCGGTGGATGTTTGGTTTTTGCATGAAAAGGTGCAGAAAATGTCAATCGACAATTAGAGTAATAATTTGCCACCAAAACGGGGGTTGTAGCAAGCGGGGAAAAACCATGAAAGGGGGGTGGTAACACCCTTAGGTAGACGTAGGGGTAATTTTAAAGTGCTTGTACCGATTCGTCTTTGGACCCCCTGATTTACCCGGAAGTAGTATCGATTTTATATGAGATGAAAAGCCATACTCATTGTCGTCATGATAATTTCAGCTTTCAAATCAATTTTCTTTTCAAGTTACAGATAAAAACTACCGGTTTTTAATGGTTAACCATGAACATTAGCACAGAAGTAAAAAGGGCGTTGCACTAGGCGTTGATCGCGTCTGGCATCAAACCGTAAGCGTGCTTTCCAATGTACTTGATGGTTCAGTGGGTACAAGGTGTCGGCTTTCATATTAGTGAGAACACGATACACCAGAAATCAGAACAAGTACCTGTAAATGTTTGCTATTGTAGATGCCGGAGCGCGGTTTTTTTTTTAAATCGGGAATGAGAGAAACGTCCATTGAAGACAGTGGTTCTCCAAAAAAATCGGATAAATTCATGTAACATCCGCAATTGAACGGGACAAATCACGTGGTTTGCGCAAATCTTGTAAGTAAGTATTCACATTCCACCGACACAAACAAATGTCAACGGTAAAAACTGACCCTGCTCACATCTTAATCTATTGTTAATGACCGTTATCACATTTCCCGTCCATACATTCACTGGTAATATTGTTAATTCTTTTTGATATTCCAATTTTAAATTACCATGCATTTAAACCCGCGTCGTTGCTGTGTAACAGCCAGGCTGGATGATAGGTGCTTTCCAAAATCGCACATCCAGTGCGAATTCGATATGAGTATCGACAGTTGACATTACTCCAAGAGATTGGTCCGGTTCCTGCACCGAAATATCCTCCAGGTGTCGTTTCAATAGTCCGGGATAAACCAAGTGGCTTGCAGAGACAACCATCAGCGTCATTTGTATCCCATTGCGAAATGTCACATATAGTACTCCATGCCCGAATCTAATATTTCAACTCTGCCTTCGTTTGGAACGCTGCCATTTACTAACCGCACAGGTATTTCGTTCGTATCTGTATTAAGAGAAAACAATAATATATAGGTTTTAGGTCCAAGGGTTTACAAGGTTTGGTAACCCTCGAGTGTTACTATCGAACCCTTGAGGTCAGTTATTAGGTGCTAAATCGGAGGTGGAGAGCATGAGGAAGAGTAACTTCTGCGTAGTCTAACCTCACTCGTAGATAATAAAGGAAGATTACCGCTAAGAGTAACATCATCATCCCCCACACCTCCAAGTACGGAAATAAACAAAGAGAAGTTGGTGTCTTTCAGATTCAGAAGTCGTTGAAGGGATTCCGTTAAAAGTGCCAAACCCCCCAGCGGACGTGAATGTAAACACGTCCTTCGTAATGCGATTCTTCTCGTTTTTAAGCATTTTCTTTACTGAAGAAACTTATAAAGCGTTCGTTTTTGGCCGAAGGCATATATAAAAATATTATTAAGAAGAAAGATAATTAGGTTGCAAAAATGCGTTTTATCGAGAAGAATGGATAGTAGCACTATTCATCTGATTTAAACAACCCATTTTCAGACCCAATACCTTCGTGGCGTGAATTACGTAAGCGGGATCTGAGTCTAAACTATATATATATTATATATATATGATATAGATATCTTATCATATATATATATCTATATATATAGATATATATATATGTATATATGTCGCTGGGCGAAAAAACTCATAGGGAATTCAAGAGGTCAAATGCAAACCTCATATGTAAAAATGTGCCCAGTGCTAAAACTTCATGTGCAATTTGGTCACATCGGGTTCTAGCTTGAATTCATGCCAAATATGATAGTAAAATCATATGGCCCTTTTATTTCAGAAGATCTAGAAGTAAATTAATTACCTAAAGATAATAGAAAGGAAAAAACCTTTTCCTCGTGCATGGCATTACAGCCAAATTATTCAGTTTTGTTGTCTCTCTAACATGTTGCATATGAAGGCAGTTTTTGTCATGTAAACAGTTTTTACTACATGTAGGTTTTGCTCTTTGAAAGTCAAATGTACATATGAGGTTCTTTTCCCGCCCATATATCACATATATATAATATATATATATATATAATATCATATATATATATATAATATTATATATATGGTGTGGTGTGTGTGTGCTTTCGATAGGTCTTCTTGTTAATGCTCCAAAATGCTTATACCGTAAAATCGCGTCTACAAGCACCGGTTTGGCCTGTATTCGAACGATGTCGGGAAACCGGACAAGAGAGAAAAATTGATTAGCGCCCTCTAACTGATAAGGGGGATTTTGTCCACGCTCTTCGTGTGAAAGTTGTTACCATCTCAAATAGATCCCATGAAACACAATGTCCTTTACATAAAGCTTCCTTAACCCCACAGAGAAATGCCAAAGTCATAATAGACCACCTGTGTTATTCAAACCTTTTCTGGAATTCAATTGTATGTTACAATGAGCTTGGGATAGCCTTGCCTTTTTTGTGCAGTGGTACCGCGAAGATAATCCGACATACTGGCTTTTGTGCTCAATTAACGATTGATAATGAAAAGTTTCAGTTTGCGTACGTGTTTTTGTTTGAAATGCATTGGTTTACATGGATTTACTGGTCATGTCATAGATCCGTCTTATAATCCGTCCGATGTTATACATCCCTATTCATCATTTTATCAACACCAGATAATAGTAATCCTGATTGAACCATCACCAAGATTTAACCAAATAAGTCGATCACTTCCTGGTTATAGTAGAAAGTAAAGGAAGAAGTCCACATGGCAACTTCATGCACGGTGTTTATGCACGAATCGTAGCACAAGCATAGTATGAATTATTTTCCAAAACAAATTTTTGGTGTCTGTCTCTTTTCCCCCTTCTTTCTTCTATTTCTATGATCAATGCTTTTTATTGTTGAGGCTTGTTTTGGTTAGGACTTCGTTTTTATGTATTTTTTATATCTTCTTTATAATATGAAAAGAAAATGATGTCATTTTCTTCTTTGTGGGAAAAAGACCTTCCTTGAAAAAACTGAAAAAAAGAAAGCTTTCTTAATTTTTAGTGAAACAATAACAAAGTTCAAAATTTGTCCACAAAAAAATGATGGATGTTTTACCTGTATCTATTTGATTCTTTGTGATTTGGAATATGATAAGTGCATTAAATTTAAACGGCCAAGGTTGTAGGTATTGGAAAATAATTGCATGACAGAGCGAAGTAACACGGTGTAAGTTGCAACGGAAAGCTTCGAACTAAAAACTATTTCACTTTACTTCGAACCTCATGTACTGCATACTTATGTATTTAATTATCCCGGCCGTAAATTAACCAAACCGACGGTGGTCCGTCATTATACAGCTAAAATTAGCTTACTTAATATTACATCGAATGATTATAAAACAATCGGCAGTTTCCCGTATATGAACCTCTTTCGTCCATGGTCATTTTGTCATTCTATGTATTATATTAAATAATATGGCACAACACATAAATCGTTTGTGAGTATTATCATATATCAAAACAAACCGACGCCATCTGTTTTCGCGGGAAGTATTAGTACCAGGACACACACACTGGCAGTCGACTCATAATATTTGGACTTTCTAGCATTATATACGGATAAGTATCATCTTAATTTTATTCAAGTTGATTGAGGTATTTTAAACTTTTTGAACTTATCGTTTCTGCAGTACTTCCTTGGGAATCGGTAATCACTTAAGCTGGGGTACAGCATTTCACACTGGTGTGATCAAGACTATCATTCATACAGTGTACACATACTGGAATTAGTAAGGTATACATAACCGGAGATGATTGGGTGGCATTTGTTAATCTCTGTTGTCAGTGGCGGATCCAGGATTTTTGGCAACGAGGGGCGTGGAATTGGCTGCCAATAACCAGTTTACAATGGACCCGGCAGTGTCGGGTGCGGGTGGGGAGGGGTTCCCCTCCGCGCTTGTTTTTTATTTGGGGGGGTGGTGCTGCCAGGTGGTACCCCTTCCCGAATTGAGGCTCGAAACTAACTTGGATATCAATTGGAATGCAAGTTTTTTCTTAAAAACCTTAGATTAACGAATGAAAATCTTGGGGATTATCGAGTTTATTTTTGGACATCAGTGTGTTCCATACTCTCTAAATGTAACGATGAAAATTTCACTTCCCCAATAGAGGGAAACCGGGATCGAACTCTTGTATACCACTCCAAAAATGAGTGGTTTGTACGTAATAAGAGCGATTCCACTCAAAAGAGTAAAAATCCCTCCAAAAGAGTGATTTCCACTCGTTTTCGTGTTGAAGGTGTTGTCTTTCGTTTTAACTCCCTCTACTAGAGTTAAGATTATGATATACCGTTTAAACACCTGACCCTTTTTTCTTCTTAATCCTTTTTTTTTTTTTTTTGGGTGGGGGGTGTCCTCTCTCTCCAACGAGGGGGCGTGCGCCCGAGCACGCCCCTATGTAAGATCCGCCAGTGGTCTGTGCTATCAGCGCTAGGATTTGGAATTATCAAAGTGGGGGCATCCATAGTAGGTAGACAAACCATCTTTGTATTCCTTCAGGGATCTATCAGTTTACTACAATGTGTTTTTCTGTTTTGCCATAAATTCAAGAAGCCCACAATACCATTATCCCACTCAGATATTTTTGGTATATACTCAAAATAGATCGCTTCTAATTCTAGAGGATTTTTTTACATTCTCGTTTGTGTATTTTGAAACATACAAATACTCATTTAACAGCAACTGCTTTTTATTATCTCTAATTGGCTTATGTTGTGATATTCACCACCACCCAGGTCAATAGTCCATAATTGTATGATGTGACCCCACCACAAATTGTCAACAGAAACAATTTTGTTGTTTTAATATACTCTGAAATATTCCCAAATAATATATTTAAAAGTCTACCAACATCACCTAGTAGACTTTAGAAATAAGGGGCAACGTTTGTGTACGGGCTAAAAAATTGAATTGTTCGAATTGATTTAAATGATGTACCAATTTATTTGGCTACTCTAAGGTTTAAAAAAGGTATAGTTTGCCCTATCTACGCGTCTTAACAGTTTTAGTAGCAATAGGCTCTAACATTCAACGTCATCCTGGTGTTAACTTCTAGAATGGTCCGATTTTGATCGGACCGTTTTGATCGTACCGGTCGATAAACTGTTAAATTTGTCCCCCTAGATAGGTACGATGTAAAGCTTCTTTTTGAACTTCTATATAAGAATTACAACTATGACTAATGACCTCCCATAGACCCTATAGCCCCCATTCACATTTTGCGTTCAATTATGCAACGAATATGAACGATGTGCAACCAGTATATTCTCGGGTTCTTTGTCCATTAGACGAACAACTAGACACCATTTTTGATAACGAACGGATATATCTAAATTTACCCCCATTGTGACCTTTAACCTATTTGACTCATACCTATTGAACTACACACTGCAGATATGCAACTATACTTTTTTTTTAATCTTTAGTTTTTTTCTTTTTTTACTTTTTCATGTTTTTGACGCGTTTTGATACTTTCATATTTTGGTACACCTGTATAACCTTACCTCCCTTAAAAAGATAGGCCTAGGTTCCACTCCTTTGATTTAGTATACTTTTGATATGTGTTTTAAAGGTGTTCTCAATACAATTCTTTTGGAATTGATTCTGTTGCAATAGTGTGGGTTAAGGCACATTCATTCTATTTTGGATGGCCTATAATATCACATCAAAGAACGTCGCACTAAAAAGCCAAAGTTTCCGTGTACTTTTTGTGGCCAAGATGTCCTTGGACAACCACGATCTTTGGAGCTCGATGCATGCTGTCAGTGGACCCATACATTTTGTGGGGAAATTAGTGATGATGAGTATCACCACTAACCCCGCTCGCAGCTTTTGCAATGGTTGTGTCCCCAAATGGACATTGTATTTTACGATTCCGTTTTAGGCCAGCTATTGTTTGACTGCACAAAATCAATATGATCTGTTGGGTGATTCAATAATTAGTAAACTGTGGGCGGCCACAAACGAGTCTCAATTACTAGTTTCGCAATCTCCACCAAGAACGCAAGCACCCACATCGAGCAGTAAAGGGTACATAACCCAATTACCCAAGGTAATAATTGGACATACAAACGTCCCAATGGTTACCAGATACACTGAAAATCAGTGCCAAACGATTCAAGGCAATGTAACTGAGTCAAACTCGCAACCAAACTTTCCTCTTCTGATTTGGTTTAACATGCCATTCAATAAACTCTGCTAAGAGTAATGCATACTGGTGATCTATACACGTGAACAACAATGAATCTACACACTCATGCAACACTTCAAAATTCCTGACATCACTTTCAAGTTGTTGAAATCTAAAGTGCCTGATCGTAATGCTCTACTGCAAAATGAAAAACCCAGACCTTGTCATAGGGACTGAGACTTGGTTAAACCGTCATATCAAATCATGTGGCTCTTTCTGGATGAAGTAGATCTGTTTCCTATAGACGTAAGATGGTTATG
>JAMKCH010052399.1:0-10410 GCA_023653785.1 Ophioderma brevispina
CTCCCACCCACCCATTGGCTAAATGCTGGGTTAGGGTGGGGTGCCCCTGAAGTGCAGAGCTCTTATGGGTGTAGTTTGGCCAAAGCAAGTGTAGGACGTCAGGTTGGGTTACCCTGGTGGGCTGGAGTGATGCCATTCAGCACATCTTTTGCCATTCTGGTCAGCAGGCCACGAGGTGTGAAAAACTAAGGCTGTTTTGGGGGCAACAATGGCAGTAGTATTAGCGTCAGCACTAATTTTGCATATGTTTGGGTTGTGTTGAAGGTAAGATCTCTCATATGAGGGTGTTGGCCTTGGAGCTTTTTGATTTGAGTCAAAGGCGCTTAGGAAATAGAATGTGAAATCCTCCTAAATCCGCCGTGTGGATAAAGGCTTTGGTTGGTGTTTGAGGTGGACCTCCGCTCGCATGAGGGAGTTAGCCTTGAAACTGGATACTTAGACATTTAGAAAATGTGTGGTTGTGATGGAATCAAGTTGAGTGTTGTGAATTTGGGCCCTTGTACGTTATGTATGGACTTTCAAGAATGATTCTATATCACTTGAATCATGGATCATTGCTAGGGGAAAAGCTTCTGGGTATCGATCTCTGTCCTGGTTTTCAAAGAACCTTTGCAAGACTAAACCCATTTTCATCTGGGTACTATAATTTATTTTGTTAGTCCTTAGTTGAAAACAGAGCACATATAAAGAATGTTTAAATGAATTAAGGACCATCTTCAAATCACTTAGGACTCACATTTACTGTCCATATCAGGCGCTCAAATGTGTGACTTACGAACGTGGACACAATGTCATTTTTGAATGGGCCCATGGCGACCCACATGAAATGTTTGTTAAAGAGCGGATTTATTCATGGGATACCACGAGATCTTCTACATGAATTATCGTTCGTATTATTTGTGGTATTTAGAGATTGGGCAGTGGTTTTTCTTGTGTCTACACACCACTTTCTTCTGGGAGTAACTATGAAGTACTGTTATGTAGCCATGGAGTACCCCCCCGCATGGTTACCACATCGCCAGCCTGCCAGCCAAGTGGGGGGTAACCATCCACCTAGGTACACGCAGTAGCTTAACCACTAGTCGCAAAACCATGCTGGATTACCTGCATGGGTACTCCATGCAAATGAGCCTTGAGCTCTCTGTTTGATATAATCAAGTACTTTTATCCTTACTTAACATTTTTGTCACATATGTAACTGTTTTTACAACAAAAAACCAAACGTCATATATAGGGTTTTTGGTGATGCTCAACTCAAATATGAATGTTACTAAGCTTGAAAATGAGCAGAAAGTCATAAACAACAATGGAATGTTTGGCAGCAGCCCCTCTAGGTCAAATTTCTGCCTGCTAGGCAGCCGGTAGGGAGTACCTGTGAAGGTACTCCCGATGAGTAGCTGCAGAGGTCTCCACTACTGGTGTCTTACATGGGTAACCTGTCAGTCACCCTGCAGGCAACTGCAGAGTACAATATATGATGGATACTGCTAAGTAAACATAGCTCTCATCCCCCAGTGGCTGTGTACTTTGCAAGTACTTAGTGTAGGTAACTTGCATCAATAATGCATCAAGGGGGTACCCTATAAGTAGAGCTAAGAAAGTACACATGGAGAAGCTTAAGCTCTGGGTTACAACCGTGAGTAGGAATCCTGCTGTGTAGTAATGGCATATTGCAGTGTTAACACTGGGTATGTGATGTACTACTCTCTTGGTTGCAGTCTACTTGTTATTTTCCTTTGCCGTGGATCACCACCACATTTATTTGGTTTGGTCAAGGCTTCTTCTTCTGTGGACAATTTGAAAGCCATTTTGAAAATCTCAAAAAACATTGTGCCCTGATCTTTTTGACGGTAAACCTCTAAACAAACCACATCTGTTCTTAGCATGTCTAAGGATCATGTTATTATCAAGGGTCCGCTCTGGCGAATCAACGAGAAAGTGCATTTTTTTCCAATGCTGTGATGTTACTATAATGA
Organism: Ophioderma brevispina; assembly: GCA_023653785.1. Lineage (NCBI taxonomy): Eukaryota > Metazoa > Echinodermata > Ophiuroidea > Amphilepidida > Ophiodermatidae > Ophioderma > Ophioderma brevispina. Next base: position 1,977 of record JAMKCH010052399.1, read on the forward strand.
GCTTGGCGGCAATTTTGAACGTCCGGGTCCTCAACCTTTTATTTATCTCTCTCTATTGAGAAATCAGGTTTATTTCAACAAATTTTGTTATTTTGTGCAGTATTATATAGCTAGTGAAATTAAGAAATCCACATCAGTTGTCAAAACTGTATTGCTATTTCTATTAATTTGTTCTATTCTGATGTTTTCATATTAAATAGACTTTAAAACAGCTTTTATGACCCAATATCAATACTAATTTACATGTCTGGCTGCAATGACCCCGATTTACAGCCGGGGCGGATCCGCCCTGGCTAGAGGGGGGGTCCAAGATAAGATGGGCTAGAAATGGGCTGCGTAGCAGGGCGGATTCGGGAGGGTGTGCCCCCCCCCCCCGCGCTAAGCTCTGCATTTTTATCATGTGCAATCCAGCTTTTTCTCCAATGTAGTTGATGGGAATGTTCATATCACTCATTTCTAAGACTCTTACAGGACAATATATTATACATGGCGAGCACAGCGAGCCCGAAATTGTTTTAAAAATCGTTTGCGATTTGAACCAAAATGTTTACCTTTTCAACAGAAATTCAGATTATTAACCACGTACATGATTTGGGCGATCAGCCCCTTTCAAGGGCAGGGGGAACTCAGGGCAACTGAAAATGGAAGTGACGGGCTGCAAAGCGCCATGGCATCCAAAGCAGCCTTTCCACCGTGTAAGCGGCGTGGAACCCCTGCAACTGATCGTTTTCATACACACTTTGAATTTGTTAATGTTTCACCTTATAATGTTTACAGGTTTGACAAACGGTATTAAAAAGAAAAAATATAGTTTGATAGTTTTTTGTTTGAATGAACTACATTAAAATGTTCAAAGAGAGTTCATGTATATCAAGCTGCAAGGATGGGTATAGGAGGGGATGTCCCCCGTCCCGCGCGCGAAGCGCGGAACCCCGGCAAAACACATTTACTTTTATGCAAATTTAATAGACATAATTGGAACTTTACAAGCTTTTATAAGTGGTTAACTTTAGAATTCTAGTATGCTCAACGTCTTAAAAACATCTCTAGGTGCTGGGTAGTTTTGTTTGGATTAATCGCATAAAGTGTTCATGAGAGTGTCCATATCACGGCGCATGGTTGGGGTAGGCCCCGCCTCCCCACGCTTCACGGCGAACCCCTGAAACATTCACTTTCCAAAAACAACATTTTTTAAGCAAATTTGAATAGAACAATTTGAAATTTACAAGTTGTTACGTCATAATGCTTCTATGATATGATCAACGCTCTTAAATCAAACGTTCGATCGATCGCCGTTTTTGAGATGTGTACTAAGTAAACGCTTCCCTTTTTAAATTGCTGAGGAACATGGCCATCTTTAAGTGTTTTGCATAAAACCTGTCATAACAATTTAAATATCATTACGGACAATTTAGATCCCTTATGAGAAAAATATTTCAAGTATGGTCTTTCTACAGGGTGTATAGTAAATGTCCATGGTATAAACTGCTGACACCGCAACTCGACTGTCTTTTCCACCTATTTTTTCTGACCTAATCGTAATACTCATGTTTTGACTACATATTCTGTAAAATGCTATCGCATCGCTTAAAAAGGGCCGCAGATAGGACACTTCCATTTTTCCTCCCATCCAGTGGAGTTCACATAGTAAACCACATTTTGCGTAAACGAAAAGATAACTCACTCATATGGTCAATGCTATTCTCCAAAAAAGTGGTCTTTGTGGCATGGCATGTTAAAAAGTAATAACAAACATTCTTCTCAAACAATTCAATATATAAAGCTATCCTTTTTCTTTTCTTCACATTGTTTGCACAAAATATTGTACAAAATGGTCAATGGATCAGAGAAAACTTTTACGGATCAATAGCATGTTTAGACCAATTTGAAACAGATTTTGGCTAATGAGGAGTTCCCTGCCTAAAAGCTATCACATCGCCTAATTTCTTCACCATTCCATTCATTTTCATCATAGATATAGAAATATCACTATTACGACAACATCACTTCGTCATCAATCAGGTCCGGTATTTTTTGTTCTTCATGTACAATTTGTTTTTTTTGATATATGTCACATGCCATAACAAACATCAGGGAAAGACCTCTTTCACAACAAGCTGCATGTAAAACGTAACGATATAGCGACAAATCAGAGATCATTCCCAGGATACAGCAAACCTTGTAAACGTGCCAATGACAGAAAGCAAACATAACAGCTCTTGCAAGTGCAAAGATCTACAACAATTATTAGGTATATAAAGGAGTTTATATAAAGCCAGATTTAACAGATGAACAGAGAAAAGAGAAGCTGAGCTTCGACAAGAACTTAGACTTCGTAAGGAAATGGTGAAAAAACTTAAAATAGTGAGAGGGAAACTTGTGGTCGAGATCCGACAACCACCCCCTCAACAGGAAAGCATCACTGAGAATGATACAATTTTCAATGGAATACTACGTGTAAAGATACAAAGCACAATTTGCACTCTACTCCTATTTATCATCTGTATGATACAAAATCTTCAGATGGATAGGCACCATGAAAGGTAGTACCGCCAAAAAGGAATGACCTGCAGCAATGTTCAAAACAAAACAAAACGGCTGGGAGAGTAACCAACCGATAGAAGACTGTAAATTTCAACTGAAAATTAAACGATTGGATCAGAACATTTAAAAACATGAGTATAAACTCTAGTTGATAAACAACACAGACCAAGCAGATAGGAATAGAAAGAAACTTAAATGTACATTCTGTAAGGCACAAAGTTATTTGGTCAACAGAGAGATGACTGCAATGCTATATGACGAGGAGAAGCCAACAAACTCGTAGGGTTCTGTGTGAAACGTCTTCCATATTGATGTTCACGCTGAATTGCAAATCCCAGGGTATCAGATAACAAGGTTGGACAGAAAAACAAACTCCTGGAGTATACTAATGTATTCTTAAAGAGAGTATAAAGTCCAAGTTGCGGGAAGACCCTTCCCTAGCTGAGTATGAAGAAAGCCTTTGGTTGGATATTTCTGTGAAGGGGGGAATGCGATTTATTGCTTAGGGATCGTAACAGAAGAGTCAATACAACCTGCTGATCAAAAAAAATGAGGGTTTCTTTAAACCAGGTGCAAGAAGTCTCAAAGATGAGAAGACCTAATGGTCACTGGTGACTTCAATTAACCAGGGGGGGGGGTTTGAAAAAATTGGAACGCATTCAAGGAAATCTGGATTATTGAGGAGGCCTTTTTGATGTTTTTATGGACAACCTATGGAACCAAAATGTTAGGAAGCCTAGAAAAAAGACAGGAGTCCCTATACTGACTTATAGTTATCACTTCATACCCTAATATTAATGAGCAATATGGCATAAACATTTTGAGAGCGTCCCCATTTCATATTTGATATTTTTTGGCACAGTTACGCTGGTGATTGTCTAGGAACTATACCTGCGAACGCAAATGCTAAAAACTAAGCGATTTTGTAATAAGAAGTTGAATCCCCGATTGGACTTCACGACAGAGCTGGAATGCTAAGTTTATGTCCTTCCATGCTGAAATAGTGCACCTCGAGAATATAACCGCTAACTTGACTTTTTCCTGAAACTAATGGGCTGAGCGTAGACACGTACATCATTGTCGCTATTTCCCGGCTATTTCACCTTGAAGGGCATTGAATTATGCTTGGGATCCCGATAATAATTATTCTAATAACAAAATTCCTTTGTTTGTGAGACACGACTTGTCGACCTTAACCATTCACAGGTATGGTTTACAGCCAGATACCAATGCAAAAGAAAAGACTAAATAAGCTACAACCGAAAGAACTACGAAACGCCAACTATAACAAAATTAAAGCCCAAATTTTTTTTTTTTAAAAATTTGGGACAAAGAATTGGAAAATCCAGAATACTGAAGAAGCTTGGTGTACACCAAGGAGAAATTACAGACCTTAATCAAATTTGTGCCAATGAAGAACCAATCTAACTAAAAAGAAACCGTTATGGCTAACAAAGAAAGCACAAAAACCTAGTGAGGAGGAACAAAGAGCATGGAAGCAGGTATCAAGAATAAGAAACTAACGAATCTAGAGGCACTACAAAACGTGTCAGAGAGAGAAGGCTAGCTAGAAGTGCGATGGCTAAGAGAGATTTTAGAAGAAATTAGCAGAAAACAGTAAGGATGACCCAAATCTTCTACGCCTACGTAGGTCCTAAACAAAAAGTTAAAGACACAGTAGGGCCCTTGAACACCGACACAGGCAGTGTAATACAACCAGGACAACCTACTGCAGGAGCACTATAAACGACTCTTCTCGTCTGTGTTCAAAAGAGAGAACCAAAATGTTCCTGATGACATATATCAAGGACCGAATGAGGAGAAACTAAAGTATATTGAAATCACTGCAAATGGCTGTCAAAGATAAATAAAAAACCAAAAACCTGACCCCTCAAGCAGCAGGACCAAACGAAATCCCTCCATCTATCCTCAAAAACATATGCTGTTAAACTGTGCAATGCCTCCTCGCCTGTTATTTACAATAGTCGCCTTGCAAGAAGTGATTGTTCCAACCGACTGGAGATATGCCCACATCGTACTGATCTACAAAAAAGGTTCAAGATCCAAAGCACCAACTATCTCCCAATAAGTCCTCTGATGTCAGTCGCAGGAAAGTATAGAAAGCATTATTAGAGAAACAATTACAGACCACTTTGACAAATTTAGTCTAATACGCGAGTCACAACATAGGTTTTAGGAAAGGAAAATTGTGCACTAAAATCTCATAGAATAATACCTGGAATTGATCACATAAGCTCATAAGGGAACAACAAGTTTGATTGTCCAATATATCTAGACCTTGCAAAGGCCTTCGATACCGTAAAACCCCAAAGACTGATATCAAAATCAATCACATGGCACTGAATGTAAATTCTAACTTGGATCGAATCATGTCTGGCTGGCCGCAAACATAAGGTAGTGACTCAAGGAACAGAGTCCGGTGGAAGAAAGTAACAAGTTCAGTGGTGCGGGATCAGTGTTTGGACGCACTCTGTTTCTTTAGAGATATGGCGATTTGGAGACTGCTATTAGCGCAACAGCCACATAAGCAAAATTTGCAGATGACACCAACTGCTCACCCATTCAACAATGAAGACACAGATTCATGCAATATGATATAGACCAGTACAGTAATGGACAGAAACTTGCAAAGGATGTACACTGCAGAGTAAATGTTTTGCACTTTGGATATCACAAGCGTCATAATGCTTATCAAATGGGCAACACAACACTAAAAGAAACCGTCGAGGAAAAAGACTTGGGCATCCAAGTCAACAATCATTTTAGGTCTCAACCCAATGTGCACCTGCCGGAAATAGAGCCTTGGGGATGATCAAAAGACATTTTGCCTTCATAATAAGAAATCCAACTGAAATTATACAAATCAATTGTTCGTCCCCATCTCGATTAAGCAATTCAAGCAATGGACCCCTTATCTGGAAAAAGACAAGGAACATGCTTGAGAAGGTCCAACCTAGAGCAACAGACAAAAATCATACGCAGAAAGAGACATGAAAGAGCATATATAATCCAAACCTACAGGATGTAAACCAAATTGATAAGATAAATCCCAGAGAACCTCTTTCAAAGAGAAGTTTATCAGCACACACGCGCGGCCATTCACAAAAGTTGGCCAATCCAGATCAAGACTGGACTAAAAAAAAGTCTTCAGTCAGCGAGTGGTGGATAACTGGAAAAAACTACCAGAAAGTGTGCTGTCCAAGGATCCCACACTCCTCTGTGTGGGCGCTTGGACAAAAATGGACAAAAATGGCCCCAAACCCTGCCCCAACAATATTAGTCATCACTGAAGATGGTGGAAGGTTCGTTCATACTACAATGCAGCGTGCATTGCAGGTAAGATTGTGTACGCGAAAGTAACGGTCTCTGTCCAGTATACTGCATTGCGGTACTGTCACCGAGTTGAAATTATTTTAACTGTCAGCTGCCAGCAGGTTACGTTGATTTGCGGCAGCAAGTGATCGATTATATCGCACTGCAATGCACAGTTGCAGCGTAGGTTGAGTGTGAACGAACCTTGAGGTATGTCTAAGGTAAGGTATGCTATTACACGGCATTTTCATTGAAAAATGTCCTAACTTCAGCCCTATTTTGTGTTTGTAGTTTTGGGAAGTATAATTTCGCCTCTAAATTCAATGGAGTGGTTGAGTTCTTTGTGCACGTGCTTTTGTGCAAAGTAATTTTTTAAAAATGGTCGAGACGATCCACGTCATTTCTCAAACAGTGTCGTCCTATCTCTGTGCTTTTCTTTGTAGAATGTACCTTCAACATAAAAGTCCGGCTGTTCGGGGGGGGTGGTGACAAGGCCCCACCCCCGGCACCCCCCCTTGGATCCGCGACTGTTTACAGCACCTGTTATGTGATTTGAATTAATTACCCCATGAAACACACATAGGTTATAATTTTATGCATTAAGAGCCTCATAGATACAAGCCACCATGTTGAAGGTTAATTTAACTGGGAGATGATTATATTGGGGGAACGTGGTGGCGCAGCGTACCTACCTCGCCTTTCACCAAGGACGGGTCTCGGGTTTTCGATTCTCGGCCAGGGGCTCGTACTCGTTGGCTTTATGTGAATTTGGTTCTCGATCAATACTCGTTCCCGCAGTGTTTTTCCGGGTACCCTTTTTTTTCCGGTGGTTCCCCTTACTTCTAGAGACGAGCTTCTTGGCATAAATATTGTTCTATGGGCATTACAGAGTTTCTTCTGATGTGCTGAGCGTCCTTTCATGGCAGCCGCAAAGCGCCTTGATCACGTTTTACGTGGATATGTCGCGCGTTAAAAATATTCAAAAAAACAAAAAAATTATTTATTATTATTAGATGAACCTAGAAAAAAAAAAAAAAAACAGATTATTACTCAAAATACAGCATTCACCAAACGCCTGGTTGCTTGGGTTGGTTTCTGAATGAGTAAAAGGTCACATATTCACCACTACCCAATGGGCATGAAATTGATCGCTATATGTGGCTACTACCAAGCCATTTGATAAATACATACCAGTTTGGGACCCTATATGACCTTTGACCCACTTTTGAGAGGGGTAACTTGTGTGGGCACTACCCCAGAACATTTCAATACAAGTTGCCATTAAAATGTGTAGAATGTATGTGGCATACAGTTGGCACTATATTTAGGGTAAAGGGGGATGACCGATTTAAGCATCTTGTAAATTTTCGTACTGATAATTTCCAACCCTTTTTAAGTGAGAGCTAAACATGATTTTGTACCCCCATAGAGTACTGTATAACATTAATATTGGTCGACCAAAATGGGCAATATTTTCGCTCATAACATCCACACCAAACCTCCTTTAGGCCTAAAATTTCACAGGGTAAATGAAACATGCTTTCTTCGGATATCAAAATTTTGACCCCTTACGGACAATCTAGGGTTTCTGGGGACGAGGCGATTAGACCATTACCCTTTAAATATGTCTTTTTACAGACAGACACTACAAAATTTATATTTCTTGCAAAAATGCAAACCAGATTAAAATCAAAATCAAAATGCACACAAGATTATAGGCACACATGCAACCGAAACAACACTTCAGATGAACCAAAAAAATCTTGACTTTTAACGAGTTTTGGGCAACTTTGTTTGCATTTTTTCACAATTTAAATTTACAGATTAATATAAATTCATTAATTAAAATGGGCCTGACATTATACATTAATAGTATAAAGAGTATAAATGTGATCAAGTATGAGTCCTTTGTCTGGCGATCACAAATTTATTTTTCAGTGTATAAATCAAGCACAGTAAAAGCTCATTTTGCTGAAAACCCCGCTTAAATCTACTTGGTTAGAATCCAAATACACCAACCATTTGACACTGCTGAAAACATGAATACAAAGGAAATTGAACATGCTACAACTGTCCATAGCTAAAATCATTATCCCGACAAACGAGTGCTTTACTGAACCCATATACACTTAATTATTGGAAATTGAATTTCCAATTCTTGCTTGTTATACACCACCCAAAGCATATACAATGAATCACAAAAGAATGAATTAATAAGGCAGTCATCTGTTTGTATCAATACAGAAAATTTCTTTTTAGTTTGCTTTCAGAGATTGATTAAAACAGTCGTATTTCCTGTACCTACAAACAATTCATATTCAGCTGGTAAAGAAAGGACCTAATTGACGTGTGTGATTAGCAGTGTTTATGTCAAAATCTTCACACTGGAAAAACAACAATCTGCAAAATTTAAGAAATTGTCAAAAGATTGCAAATTAGATCGTTATATACCGTTATATACCGTAAATATTCAATGCCGTTATTGTACTAATTCATAACAGGACCAGAAATAAGTAAATGACAAAGGAGAAGTGAACGACCTCTAGTTAATACTAAC
>JAMKCH010052400.1:0-20507 GCA_023653785.1 Ophioderma brevispina
AGTTTAAGCATACTCTCTGTCAATCACGAAATGAAATGTTTCTTTCTTGCGAGAAGTCTACCTAAGAACGTTGATGAACTCACGAGATTCAAAATTCCGAAATTCAATATCATGTTAAATTGTCAGCATTTAAATTTTGTTCTTGATTGAAAAAAATTTTAGAAGTAAAGCTTTCATTTTGACAATGAAAGTTGCAAACTATGGAGGCTTTCTTGGTCATGTAATTTTTTATTTTGGTGTTAATAGAAACTGGTGGCAGTTTAAGTTACCCAGATGTGTCCAATCAGAAATAGGGATATTTCTTCAAATTTGTTTAAATGTATCGGATTTGGCACGACAAATGCAGGAGTTTTTTTTTATTATTTTAAGACATTCAGAAACGGGGGGGGGGGGTGCTATTTTCTAATGCCACAGTATTCACATGAATTCCTTAACGTTGCAATTGAATTTTTTTTTCAATTCTTGTCATTTTCACATTTTCAGCCTGCTCTTACAACTTGACCTCACATGACCTTGGTAAGTGACCATTGACATCATCAAGAAAGTACATCGGTCCTCGGACCGCTTGTCTCCCTGCCGTCGCGGTTTGTGATATGATACACTCTAAATTACCCAAAGACTTAAATAAATCCCAGGATTGTAATTAGGGACCAATCCATTGTCACAGATTTAAAATTTATCTGTCAGATTAAATTTTAAATCATAATTAACTTTAAATCTAAAAATGGATTGGTCCCTACACAATCTTTGGGATTTATTTTAAATCCCTGTACATTAGAGTGTAGGCCTCACATTGCTTGACCTTGATATGTGACCTTTGGACCTCATATAGAAATGATGGATTGCATGTAAACTCCTTAAACCAAGCTTGGTTCCAATTGCACTTCAACTTTTCTTCCAATGAGGTCAATTTTACAACATTGACCTCCATTACCTTTGACCTTGGTAGTGACCTTGGCCTCATCGACAATAGGGATCCCATGTTTCCCTATGACTCAGTTGGTCCAATTGAACGTCAACTTTTTCAAATGAGTTTAATTTTACATTTTCAGCCTATTTTTAACTTGAATTCACATGACCTTTGACCTTGGATGTGATCTATGACCTCATCACAATGGGGGATTTCATGTTTGCACATGTCGATCCAATTTGGTTTAAATCTATCAAAGTATGTGGATATTACAGCAATGCTAACCCTTTTTCACAACAACAACAACATCACACCGACTACAGGTGGACACAGTGATCCTATGTGTCTTTCTGCATTAAGCAATAATGGCACATTTTGAAAGAGCGCCCCCAATTTTCAAAATTTTGATATTGGGCACAGTTACGTGGTGATTGTCTAGGAAACAATAACTGCTAACGAGAATCAAAAAATGCGTATTTTATCATAAAATAACGATTTTGTGTAATAAGAATTTGGATCCCAGATGGACTTAACGGCAGAGCTGGGGAAATGCTACGTTTAGATCCGTCCTGATGAAAATAGTGCCACCTCGAGAAAATAACATTCTAACTTGATTTGCTGCCAATAAAAACAACTAATGGTGAGCGTAGACACGTCCATGGCGCTATTTCCCGCTATTTTACATTGCAAGACGTTTCCAGCAGCCGTTGAATTATTATCGGGATCCCGATAATATTATTCTAATTACAAAATTCCGTCGTTTGTGGGGGGGGTGGGGAGAGACACAGACATTTTCGAGCTTAACCATTTACAGGTATGGTTTACTAGCCATTTACCAATGCAACCGTGTAAAAATCTCAATTGTTTTTGAAAAATTTTGGGGCGCTTCTTCAAAAAAATGTGCTAATAATTGCTTTAAGAGGCAGGCGGCACTAAAATGGGGTCTCCCGTATTCCCCACCTATATTTTGGTTTAAATCCATTGAAATGTGTGCGGATAATAGGCAACTTTAACACTTTCACACGAACAGGCTACATTAAGAACAACAACATAGCAGACTACAAACAACCGTGGAAGAGTGATCCTAGTTTGTCCTTCCTGGCCTTACAGCAATAACAACACATTTTTAAAGAGCGCCCCCAATTTCTCCCAAATATTTGTGATATTCTGTACAGTTGGCTGTATACCTGTGAATGGTAGAGCTCAAATTCTCTATGCATTGCAAACGAAGGAATTTAGAATACTACTATCGGAGTTTCCTGCAACGTCCTTTCAATATGGAATAGCCCTGAAATTGCGCACTGTACGTTCCTCGCTCTTCCGTATTTGTTCCGTCGGTTTCCGGAAAGTTAGAGAGTAATGATTTTGAGGTGGCACTATTCATCGTGAACGGACATAAATTGGCGTTTCAGCTCCGCGCCGTACATTACGGGATCCTGTGTAATTACGCAATCGTTTCTTAATTACAAAACCATTTGAGCATTGTCAGTTGCAGGTATAGTTTACTAGACACAACACAACTGTTTCAAAACTTTCCAAATTGGAAATTGGGGCGTCTCCAAAATGTCAATCATTGCTTTAGGCACGGCGACCAAAATAGAAGATCGCCACATAAACTCTTTAAACAATAGAGCACTACTTGTTTTTTTTAATGAACACAAAAACCAAGAAGATTTAAAGGTGTTACAGCATCTAGTTAAAGCACAAGTTTAAACTTGTTATGATGAAACAACAATCATTTATTTCTGTTGATCTGAAATGATTTATTCAAGAACGTCTAAAAATAATTCAACACACCTTTCCTTAATTACACAGTTCTCAACTTTTATCTAGAAGTGGCCTCTGGTTCTTGGTGGCAAAATACAAGTCAAAAGCACTTTTGGGTCCCAGTTGTTATTAAAATGCCATACATAATGATTCCCCCTACTCAGGTGAAGTGAAAGCCCATTTCATATTTTGGAATTACGTAACAATGCTTTCTGTTGAGAGCTATAAAATATGGCCAGACGTCTCCTGTTTTTGTTCCTTTCCCGATCCAAGTCTGTGTGCAACGAGCCTACGTTTTTCAGAATTGGTTGTTACATTTCCAACAAAACTGACACTAAGCGTTCCACTAGACTATGCCTCTGGCAAACGGCATTGGTCAGTACGCCGCAGAAGGTGCCTTGCACTCCGACGGGAAGGATGCAAACAAGCCAAAGTCGCCGATTTCCTCGGGATATAGCAGAGTCGGTCTTTAAAATATCGATAGTTGGGGTTCCTTTGAGGCCACGACAATCTCCAGGCACTACCACGATTTACTGATGATCGCCGTCTGCTTAATCAGCCGCCGTAGAGCCGGAAAATGCCAACGAGCCGTCTTCGTCGTTTGTGGGACATGATGGAATCAACGTTTCCCGCCAGACTGTAAATCGGAAATTGCTTCAACGTGGTTCCGAGCAAGACGAATGACGAAATGTCCCCACGCCTAACCGTTCACCACAGAGTTGTTCGACTTCGCTGAGCAGACTAGCACAGAGATTACAGCTTTGGGGTGGTGGGGGACACTGGTGAATGTTGTCTTTATGGAATAGAGCCGCTACATCCTTGACCGTCGAAGATAAAGACGATTTCGTCGATTATGTAGTGAGAACCTCCGAGGTGACTGTGTTCAGATTAGACTCAAGTGGTGGCGGCCCAGTGATGATATGGGCCGGTATATTATGGAGGAAAACGTCACTGGTGGTGCCAGATGGACACATGAACGCCGCCGTGTACCTGTGCAATTCCTGAAAAACCACTGCCTTCCACCATGCAAGAAGGGGTTGTTTTTTTTTTTTTATGCAAAAAAATTTCGGCTGCAAAATGACACCGGTCACGCCGCGCCGCACAAGGCAGCTGTAGTGAGATATTTCTTGAGGCAGAGGGGGTGGAACATACCATGGCCTTTGTGTGTTGGGGTGTTGGCCCCCCCGTGCTCCCCTGATATGTACCCTATCGAGCATGCCTGGAACCTTAGGCCGAGCCCATCAATGGCAAGGGACAATCTTCCTCATACTCCGCCCTTTACAAAAAAAAAAAAGGGTGGAGCTCAGTGCTCTGACAGATGCGTGGGACGCTCCCCCCCCCGCTGCCCATTGACATCATATACAACTTTGTGGACAGTATGCCGCGACGTATTATTGACCGATTGATAAGTAAAACAGTATTATTGAACATTTCGATGCATGGATCACCAAACATTGTGTTATCTGTAAACCTGACTGATGTAAAAAATTGTAACAAAATCCTTACATCTGTTTTTTCAAATACCCACTTTTTTCCCTTTCAGGCTAAGGACACAGTCCGTAAAGGTGAATTGTGGACTAGTCAGGGTGATATGTTCGGAAGAGACGGATCAATCAGTAGCGATATACACCCCAGATATCATAAATAACTCACCTGTAAGAATCATTCCGATAAAAAGTTTGTAACAAATATTTTATTTCAATTTATGAGCAGGCAGTGTATAAACGTACTCGTTTAAAGTAGTAAAAAATCTCTCAACATTATGAAGGGTTTATTTTTATTAAACCTATCTCAAATTACTTTAGAGTAGTAAATGCAATAATATTCTTGTTAAGGGTAGTAAATTCAAACCACATACCTGTTTGGGTAGCAAAATCAATCGAAATACTTGCTTAGAGTGTTTTTCTTGCCAAGTGAAAAATACGCGCTTAGAGTACTTTGGTAGGCATACACGAGCATGATATCACCTTGGGAAATACAAGTGGCGCCGTGAAATAGGTGCTTATCTAATTACTACAATTGCTTATTATTAATAGACATCTATATTGACGTCCATAGGTCACAAAAATGATAAAAATGTGACTTATTTATGAGATATTGTTATTCAATTCTATACAGCCTGAGTAACTTTTTTTTCTATAATCCTTTTATCTACAATTGGAATCAAGTGAGAAATATGACAATCTTAAGTTTTGATGTCATATAATGTCAATCGTTGAAAAATAATTACCTTTTCACAATGTTGGCGTTTCACTACCAGGACTTGCCTACCAACGTGCCATTTTTGATAATATTAGCGAAACATAGTAACGATTACATGACGCCTTTTGCAAAGGTAATCCTGTAACGTTTTCTACAAACGTTCCGAAGTCGATAGATTTATGTTCTTTTAAATAAACGTTTGCAATTCTCATTCATTCTTTAATATTTCCATCCGTAATATCCCCACTTTTAAATGATGCATTTGTATTTGTAATCCTGCCAGGCAAGTCATAATTTAGTTATTTCCATGCCTTCACGGTGTTTAAGATCCACTGCCGATAGCGAGAGACACGGGTTAAGATGTCTGGAGAGTCCATCCGACCACAGCCTCTCCCGTATGCATGCTCAGAGTGAAAGCACCACTTCAGAAAAAGACACAGACTGCGATCCTCTTCCGATTCGACAATGCTTATCGTGCCCGTTTCCCATACGATGTCAGGAGATGCAATCATTTCAATTGCTCTCCTCTCCTGGAATCGGCTCCAAAAACTTCCCAATCAATGGAGAGAAGCCTATCTTTGCCTGGGCATATGTGTTATTGTTTCCAGGGATCCAATGTGTTTTGTAAATGCAGTGCTTTCAAGAACACTTTAAGTAAAGGGTACCCATCATTTTGATGCAGTTATACTTTTTCTCATTTACCTGCGAACTCCTAGGGCTAAAGGCACTTGGTTTTGATGTTATGAAAATACAAATATTGCTCTGTGTGATTATTTTACCATTATTTTCTACACTGCTTTCAAAATCGCGTTATTTGGTCTCACATCACAAATAGCACTGAAATATCGCCATGAGACTTTACACATAAGTATTTTAATCAAGAGGAGGATTCGGTTCATCCCACCTATCACAGCTCTATCCAACGAATGACGTCATTGTTCTTACTTGACTCTTTCCTCAAAGCATGCGTTAACTTTGGGTTCCCGTGTACACTTTAACTTGCCCCTGGTTCAGAGAAAAAATCGATTTCAGGATGATCTCTGTGTAATTTTACATGTTTGTGCGACCTCTAACTTTTTTTACTATAAATTCACTCAAATGATGCCAGATATGACTGAAATTTCCGATTGGATACGGAGCAATCAGCTAAAGGTTGGCGAGCTCACAAGCCCGATCGATCGATTGACCTCCACAACCCAACCACAATCATACAAACAGATATTTTTTCATAAATTAATCGGTATATCCCTTTTAAAAGACGTTTACTTTACTCTTATTAAAAGAAAAAAAGTTTAAATAAAGTGAAGTTGATAATAATATGTTATTAATGGTTTAACGATAATAAGGTCGATGTGTAGAAAACAGGCCACTGAAAAATAAATTCAATGTCTTAAAATAGGAAGAAAACCTTAAACAGAGACAATAACGTAACCCGTGAAAACGACAAAAATTAGTGGTCTTCTCCCCCCAACCAACCCAAAAAAAAATAAGAATGCACAAAGAAGGAAGAAAAGGAAATGACCATAGTCCACAATCCCTTGGAGCTTAGATTCAGGCATTTGTTGACTGGTATTTCCGTATTATCGAAATGCAGATCAAAGCATTAAGAATACTAAGGCGACCCCGGGTGTTTTCGCGATCACCTTGGTTTCGCAGCGATCACGTGGCATGAATGACCCTCATGTTTCGCGGACCTTTGAAATGGAATGACCTCTAATACCTTGTCTGAACCTTTACAATTTTGGCAATCATCCATCGCCCCCGCCCACCAAGTTTCGTCTTGAGACCCCAAAGATTACCCATTTTTGGACCTACTGGTGACCTTGACTGACCCCTGATGACCTTGTTGTGACCTTTAAAACTATGTAGCAACTCCACCCACCCCTCTCAATTAATATGTCCATACACCAACATTTACTCCATTTGACCTCCTTTGATTGAATAGACCCCCCAAAACTACTGACCTTGTCGTGGACTCTAAAATATTTTGGCAATGAACAATCGACCCCACCCTCATGTTTTAAATGTCCCATACACTAACGTTACCCCATTTGATCTTGAATGACTCCTGATGAAACCTTGTCGTGACCTTTTAAAAAAACCCGCCTCGTCACCCGAGCCATTTTTGTAACAAAACGCCCGAAGGGAAGGGGTGGGTGGATTTCGTTACTGCACACCCGATTCCACTAAATTTTGGTACCAAAGTATAGCTTGAGTTTCATTCTTCTTCTTTCCATTGGTACCAAAATAAGTACCAGCATCCCCATTATGTCGTCACCATTTTGAGGAAAGTAACGGAAATACTGAATGTAAAGGGTGGAAAAATTGATATTTTGCAATTTTTAGCGACTCAAACACCTTAGTATAGCTCTAACATTGCTGTCATTATATAAAACTATCATTTCCCATCAATTAGAGTCCAAACCCGCATGAAAATATTCCATTTCCTAACGTTTTTGGCGAAAAGTATTGTCACTGTGTGTGTCTATGTGGAAAGGCAGTTTTTGCTGACATGCGAACTTTATGACGTCATTGTACGTATTCTAGGCAGTTTGGTACTCATTTTGGTATCAATGGAAAGAGGAGGACCATAGCTATCTATTGGTACCCAAATCACGTGTCTGTGATTCATGTGTTGTGGTTAACGCATTTGTAATTCTCTTCCGCAGGGGTGTGTTGCCCCCCTATCCATCCTTTTGGATCAACCCTTTATATTACCTATACCCCGGTGGATGTTTGTTTTTGGTTGAAAGGAGCGCAAAAAGTCAATTGAGACCAGTACAATTAAAAAAAAATTGAAATTGGCATCAAATGGGGGGTTGTTAGCAAGCCGGGGAAAAACCCTGGGGGTGGTAACCACCCCCGGCCCCTCGGTAGACGAGGGTTAAAATATATAACAATCGGGCCCCGCCCCAGTTTCGTCTGGATACACCAAAGCTTACCCCTTTTGACCTCCTTTGACCTTGAATGACCCCTACTTTCCTTGACATGACCCTTCAAATTTTTTGGCGTCCAAAAATCAAAACCCCACCCTAAGAAGTTTCAGGGCGATACACCAACGTTTACCCCCATTTGATCTCTTTGACCTTAATGGAATCCCTGCTGACCTTTGATTCACTAACCATACACCTCGGTCTTGTTCGGACGGCCAAGGGGCACTCACCCACCAAGTTTTCAAGGAAAGGACCGTGTGACTCTCGGTCTCCCGAGAAACCAACGTTTAACCTCATTTGACCATTGAATGACCTACGACCTTGTCCGTGACCCTTCAAATTTTTTCGGCACGGAATCGACCTCACCCTCCAAGTTTTCATTCCACACCCAACGTTTACCCATTTCACCTCATTGAACCTTGATGACCTCCTACGACCTTTGATCCACTAACCAATGCAACCTTGGTATTGGGACGGTCCAAGGGGCCCCAACCCCAAGTTTTCAGGCAAGTGCTATCCTCGGTCTCTCGGTCTATTTTGAACTTTTTTTGACCTTGAATGAACCCCCGATGACCTTTGATCACTACCCAATACAAACTCGTTCTTCCGACTCAGGGGTACCCACCGAGTTTCAGGACGTGCGACCCCTCGGTCTCCGAGGAAAATAGACGCGGTCAGACATACAACCGAACAGACAGATAGACGATAGACAGACACACTGACAACCACCGGTGTTATTATATAGATTACCTCACAATCACCGCTTGGGTTGCCAGTTTCTTGAGCATTCAAGATTTATGGTGATAGTTGTAGCTCCTATTACACTCTGAATTAGATTCATTGGTTGTTTCCCTGACGTGGTCTGCATCATTCCTGTTTTATAAAGTGTCAGTGTAGAGTGTAACACCTACGTGTTTAAGTTCTTCTGCACTCCTTGGTGGCCATAAGTGGTCCAAGTGAACCCCCTTCCTGAAAACATCTTTTCAATCGATTTTTTTATAACGCTAGTCATCGATGGGTACTCAACACACCCCACATAACAGAAAAATGAATACAGATTTTTAAAACGGTCCAGAAACCAATTAATAACACAAGCCAAAGGTTTTTTTCATAAAAAACACCTATAAACTAGGACAAAATATATTGCGTCAAAATCATTACGCCTCGAAAGGAATCCGTTCCACGTAGACCCTTATGCACTAAGTTTATATTAAAACACAATATGTTAATATTTTACCATGAAACGAAGAAAATGTCCACAGTATTTAGTTTCCAACCTATGTAAGGTTGTTGGTCAAACATGAAAAGACGCTATGTCGGGCCGACCAATTTAAAAAAAATGACAAAATTAAAAATTTGAAAAAGGTTAAACAAAATCACAATTGGGTCGTATGTCTGTGTCTGTGTGTCTATGTCTGTGGTCAAAATGTTAACCATTCATATATTTCATGCGTATGAGTTTCCGTAGGAGCTCGATGATGTAACTTGATGGCAAGGAGGGGGCGGGGTGGGGTTGAAATGTTGGTGATCTCATGTGACCTCGGTGACCTCTGTGACTTTTGGCCGCGGTCATAATGTTAACCGTACGTATTGCTTGGCCGTACGAGTTCATTAAAGCTACGATGGTGGCCCTTGGTGGTACGGAGGGGCAATGTTGGGGTGACTGTTGGTGACCACATGTAATCTTGTAACCTCATGTGACCTTGCCCCATTCACACACCGCGACGGCAGAATGACACTCGCGGTCCGGGGACAGCGAATGTAGTTTTTTTTGCATGTTCATCTACGGCCTGATAAGGGAAAAACAAAAATGCAATACTACCTCGAATTCTGCAAAGCAGCTTCAAGCAACATTTTGTGTGTCCTAGATTGAATAATATATGATGGCGGTACATGCAATACTGTTTTGTTAATACATTAACACTTAAGTGGCCCCAAGGGGGGGGGGGGGTTCCATAGTACCCGACATTTGATTTTTTTTGCGATTTCTCGGTTTACGCAAATCAAATTTTTCAAGGATTTTTTGCTATTTTCTAATTTATAATACGCTTTCTCCGGATACAAAAAAAATTATCCGCCACGGCTTCATTAAAAATAATTAGGGTTGGGTCCCTAGGAACCCCCCCCCCCCTTGGGCACTACGGAAGTGAAAAAATCAATATATTTACTAATAAAAAATTAAAGTATACACTTGGGATTTATTGCTTAGATATATACCTTAGGAGGTATTAATAATATAATAAGACTTAAATCAAATAACCTTTTATGTTGATAGCATCTCTACTTTTGTCAGCCTGCTCTTAACGTGTAAACCATAGATTTTTTTCATTATGGACTAAATTAAGTCTTTTTAAAACTTGATTTTGGCAATTTGATCTTAAAAATTAAACTGTGATAATTCTTGTCATGTTGTGCACATAAACAATTGAGGACGAGGTAAAAAATGAGATGTTTGTGTTATGTAATTGTGGTTGTGGTGTATGTAGGCATGCATTGCGCTGTGTTGTGTACAGATGTTTTGACGTGGGAATAAATTGCAGATAACAATAGGCCTCTCATGTTCTGCCTGTGATTGGGGGGGGGGGGCAGGGTATTAATTCGTCTGGTCTGAGGGATTTGGCATTGGGTTAAATTAAATACTGCCAATTATGAGCAGCACCACAGCTCATAGTGGGGGGGGGGAAGTAGGACATGACTTGTTTGATTTGGGCATTGGGGGATTTCCAAACGGTAAAACCCCGGAATTGAATGGCGTTTTTAATTCGTGTTGCTGTTGGTTGGCATGTCCTTTCCCCTTTGGAGGCTATTCACATCAACTCAAGGTGGCGCCCCACTAAATGTTTCCGGCAAAATCTGCGTATACTAAGTACTCCTTTTTTAAGCTTTTGTTAAAAAAGCATTTAAAAAAAGAAAAAACCTAAAAAATTTTTTTCAATGTATTTTGAAATTCAAAAGTAAAATTAGTGTCAATGAAACTGTGAATTTCTGCTTTATATAATTAAAACGGCAGATTTTTTTTTTTTTTTTACAAACCAAAATCGTAGGGACCTACCTGCCTTTCAGGGTTGGCATCGTGTGAGATTTTGGCCGGAAATTATGCTCCAGAGCATATGGTCCAGTAGCTCGTATACTCGGAGACAGAACCCGGCCTTGATGAGCGCGTACTTTCCTGGTTGTAAAGGGCCGAGCTCTCGCATATGGCGTGTGTTCGGACGGGTGACCCAGCACAGCATCAATTCTGGTGGCCACTCAAGTCAAGGTGCTTTTTTTTCCTCAGATAAACAGCAGAGAAACCAGGAAGTATGCGCCCGTCAAAGGGTTTCTGTCCCCGACTACACTGTTTCCTGGAGCATAAATATCTGAAAAATACCTGTCGAATAGTCCCTAGGACATAATTGGAATGTACATGCCTCCAGGGAGCAAATGGCACCTGGTGGTCCTAGCCTTAGCGTGGAGAACTGTTTTGTCCAAATACTACTGCATGCTCCCGGAGCGTGCATGTGCATTCAATTTGGCTTAGAATATTTCTCCGATATGTCGGTTCCAATGACCCCATGGTCCGACCTTATGCTCCAGAGTATATTTCGGGTCAAATTCTCAAGTGCCAAACAGTGTTGTCAATGAACTGCAAGCTGTCACAAGCTGCCGATCTAATTGAAAGTCAAGTCGTGACTTTGAAAGTGAACTAACTATTTATTAACAAACATGGCTGGGCATGCAAGTAAAACACACCGTCCAATTGCATTTGGATGAAATCGCAGGACTTCCTTTTGAAGCTGAGGCACACGAAGGACGCGAGTAATTCTTCATCTTATCCTGTGGTTTTATTTCCCGTCAGCTGGCAGCATTCGTGGGGAGGGCATATGGCCCTTTTCTTTCCGAATTTAAAAAGGGATTACATGTTGGGAGGAGTTGGCGTTCCTCATTATTTTGGCAATATCTTGTTTGCCTGCCGTGACTCACCCGTGACGTCCCACGGTTGACCAGCATACCCGTGTGCTTTATTCGGTTATTGCTAAAACGTCTTTAATTTTTATTCGTCAGTGAGTTAGTGTCAATACGTCACGGGTGGCCAATAAGACATTCCCGTAATTTTGGTCCTTAGCCTGCTCAGTAGGCCTATATTCGTAGATTCACTGTATGTGAAATGATCATAGCTTTAAAAATTCAAATTTATCACTTTTTAACCAAAGACCCCTATTCTTTGAAAAAGGAACATTTTTACTGAGAAGACCTCTCTTCATGACTTTTTAGAGATTTGAGTTTCAAACAGACCACCCCATTGGTTTGAAAAATTTTGCAAATTGCTTGCCCAAATAATCCCTCTGTATTTGTGGTATTTGGAAAGAATTTAGTATTGTGCCAACCACCCTAGGAATTCGGCAGTCCTCAACAGATAAACTGCATGTGAAGGATGTGTGTCGTCAGAATACTGAATTGATGCCGGTGCGGAAATAATTATAGTAAGTAATTATAGTCCGGTGCTCACCGTCCGGCTACGACGCTAAGTAATAAGGCTCAATTTAGTTGACTCTTCACGCAACATTAGTTTCATCAACGCTTTATTCCGTTATCGTCTATGGCCCGGACTATGGCTCCCGCGAACTATAGTTTTGTTTCACACCTCCACCCAAAGACCTATTTTTGTACTTCTCTGTCATCAATTACCCCCTGGCTTGAAAGCGTCAGCCTTACCTCATACGTCTCGTTTCATACTTGATTTGTCGTCCCCGTGAACTTTTTCCAGTTCTCCCCCTAAACCTCAATTTGGTCCAAAGTAGTTTCAAGTCCATATTACTTCCGACAAAACCCTTCTTTTTTGCTAAACTTTCAATTCCCAACCAAGCTCCCAAGTCTGTC
Organism: Ophioderma brevispina; assembly: GCA_023653785.1. Classification (NCBI taxonomy): domain Eukaryota; kingdom Metazoa; phylum Echinodermata; class Ophiuroidea; order Amphilepidida; family Ophiodermatidae; genus Ophioderma; species Ophioderma brevispina. The sequence continues at coordinate 12,673 of JAMKCH010052400.1, forward strand.
ACTTCCCAACACACTTCACACCGCACACCCCCAAACCAAATTTGAGTGACCCCCCCCCTCCCCCCCCCCCCCCCCCCAGGTGTGTGCCCCCCAAGTATTAGGGGCGGCTTTCAACCTGCTGAAATATGATTTTTTTAGATTTTCAATAATTCGTAATTTTTTTTTATTGCCAATTAGTCTTCTAAGTTATGCTAGCAATGGGATTTCAAATGTCCCTAATCCATCAATAAGCACATTCTAAGCAGCCTTCACACGTCATCCATAATTTTGGCAGGCTTTAATATACACTATCTCACCTCCTGGCACATTCAAAGCTTCACTCATACTGGTACATTTTCAAGATTAAATCTGCAGTTAGGTATGAGTCATGATACCCTAATGCAAAAGTCAGTTCCTGTCGCATCGGTACCAAGAGTTCATTGTAAGTGTGCCCCTGATGATGCTATTTGAAGGCTGTTATCACACAATTGCATCAAGGTACAGTAAAACACCAAAACCATTAATTCTGTATGGTATGAACCTTTGTGATGGTTTTTGCATCATTTCACATCATGTGATGGGATTGGAGAAGGGTTTTTTATTTTTTAAAATGAAACATATAAAATGACCCATTCAAATTACTTTCCGTCTTTTAGTATCAACCTCACTTCCTACTTTTTCCTTATAACCAACACATTGCCAGCAAAAGTCAATTCCATTACATTCACTATGGTTCCAACTAGGGGAAGGTGGTGGAGTGCACCTACCGCGTTGTGTACATAGGAAGTGGCTCATTCAATTTTTTTTTGTCATAAAAAATCATGAACTTTTTCAATGCAATCCCTTACCATAACACTAATCACAACTGTTTTATTTTATAAATCACAATTCAATCCCTTACTTCAATCTGTTATTAGAAAAATGCCAAATAAGTCCATTTTGAAAAAAATCAATGGTGAAGTCATGGGAACAAAAATAAAAAAAAACAAAAAAAAAAAAAAAAAAAATAAGAGCGATTTTTGAAGTTTGTGAGAAAAATACAAGATGGTAAATTGGCTATAATTTCTCCATGATTATTCTAATTGGTTATTCTAGAGTAATATAATGACTTTATTTGTTCAAAACCTTATATTGATTTTGCTGAGGATGGAAATGTTCGACCCACTCTGTTTCGAAGAGTGACAATTCAACTGGCTTGTAGGTCCTAGTTCAAAGTTCGGATTTTCATTTTTATTGTGGGCTATGTTGTTTCTTACGTGACCCCCATTTATTTGTGTTAGTGTCATGATCAACTCCCAAGGGAAAGTGGTTATCTGGGTTGGTCCCTTGAACCCCCCCCCTTGGCACTACACGGAAGTTTTTTAGCTTGGGCACTAAGTGTTATATGTAAAGGGATAAAAAAACCTTTCCCAGTGAGCTTAACTGCGCTCTTATCACTTGACCTAACAAGGAAGGCATCAGATCTGGGGGGGTATATGTTTTACACCTACGAACAGGGGCGTCACATGCCGGTCCCTTGTCAAGGGGCACAATCGCGATTTTTTCTCGTTAGAGATGATTTTGAGGCGGATTTTACTGGTTGGAGGTGAAAATCCCATGAAAGCCAGCTGATCTAGCCTGTTTTCAGCTTTTCTTCTCGGTCAGAGTTCTCTGGGGTGGCAACCTGCCCCGGCCTTTACGCTGTACATACCACTGACCTCTACACATAACAGGGGTCTGATTCGCCGATTGAAACACAGGAATTTGCTTTTCGCCTCAGCATATGGCGGGAACAAATGCATCACCCTGCCTGGTGCACAAAATTCGCACCCAGTTTTGTTCTATAATTTTTCACAAAATTCTTTTAACTGGGACAATTAGTGAAACACACATCTGTGCGCAGGGCAAAAGCAAACTCTTCCTTTGGTTACGGCGGTGTGGTAAGTATTTCCCACGGTGTCGTCTGTGTCACAGACTGCAAAGACTGCCGAGAGATTAACGTTAGCAGTCCGTCCATAAAACAATATTTGTTGCATGCAAATAAAGTCTAGACATATCTCGTAAAACGAAGGGGTTCTATGGATGTTTTTTTGCACATAGTCTGTTTACCATTTTTGTTTTTGAATATGTATCGTATTGGGTCTTAACCTATATAACCTAGCGAGAAAATAATAAAAACTCGATTTTCCATTGAAACCTACACTTAAAATTCCTCTGAAAGTGCATATTTTCTTCAAATATGAACACTTTTCTTTCATGGTCTGCGCCTCTGAGAATGGCACTTTTCTTTACTTTCTCGAACCTTTACGATCACTTGGTACAAAGCATTTTGTGTTGCTGACCGCGCCTCTGGGGGGGGTGGGGAGGGGATCTCTCACGTTCTCCCAATCTTCATTCGTCGTTTTATCCACGGTTAATGCGCTTTAAACGTCGCCGTAAAACGCATCTTGCCCCATTGAATGAACTGTTTAAATCATAGGGGGGGGGGGGGTTGTCCTGGTATCATATTGGTTATTTTTACTTCCTGCATTTAGAGTTGTATATTAAATTTTGCTGTTGTTGATTCTCTATGATTATTATGAGTGACATCTAAGGTCTTTTTTAAATGTCACTTTGTACACGCGATATGATCATTGGAATAGCGCGTAAGAATGTTGTGGCATTAAAATAATAAACTTAATACTTTCCATGTCCAGACGTATAATCTGTATATATTAAAGATCAGAGCAGAATAGTATAGGTTGGACTTAATTAAGGATTCGTTCACCCCCCACTACAGAAAAGGTTTAAGCATTTTTTGGTAGTTACTATATCATGCTGTCGCTTAGACCAAAGAGTTCTATATATGGATAGAAGAGGCAAAAACTGAACGTAATCTTTAGAAATTCACAGCCTCGCATGTTTTGCCGACCACAATAGAAAGCAAGAGGACCAACAATAGAAAGCAATTTCTGCCTCCGCTTCTTCCACAGACTGTGGGTGCCGCTTTGATATACACTAATCGGTCGGATACAAAGTAATGTATGTGTTAGAGGTTGCCAGGTGTAATAACAGTGGTACCCTGGATCATTGTGCTCAGATCCTCTTTTTCTCATAATGCATGCGCGCTTATGCAAAGATGTATTCATTGAGGCGGTTTATTAAATCATACTACTGATGTGTCCTTTCATTCGTTGCGTGGCCCTGGGGTAGGACACATTTAAACCACCCCATAGCACCCAAACCAACAACTGATATTTTGGCGGACTGTATTTACCGAATTGACATTATGTGTGTATACAAGCACAGAAACGATATTATTCCGATGGCAATATCCAAACTGTCAGCGCCCACACGGACGACGGTTGTTGAATTCGTTCTCACCCCCTATGGTTAGTCTCTCAATATTGTGGTGTCACTATTCAATAGGGGCACTTTCGGGTTACCGGTGTCAACTGCTCAATTAGGTTGAATGTCTCCATGTGGTCCATGTTGTGATAGGTAAAATGATTAAAATAGTAAAAAGTGCCATCTCAATTTGTACGCGGTCAACATTAAAGGCTACTGCTTCTATTCAAATACTGGCATATTATTAGCCTGAGAACGAGACCCTCCAAAGTATAGTTTTTATTATGTTAATGATTATTACCGAGATAAGGTAGCAAAGAAGACCATCGCAGTTTATATGACCCTAGACCTATATTTGGTCACATAACATGATAGCTATGGATTGCAGATTACTACAAATAATTCCTTAATTTGACACATTAAGCTTTGAACCGCAACTTTCAATTTTGAACCGTGTACAAATGGAAATGACTTTTTTTTTACTCCTGCTCTATTCCAAAGCACCGACTGTTCACTTTTTAAACAGGTATGATCAAAAATCTTTGAAGGGCTACTGCGGGTTTCATACCTTGACCGCATATTCATAATTATTCAAAAAGGAATTGAAGTGCAAAAGGCGTGGAAAGAAATGTTTCTTGGCAGATGTGACCAACGTCCCTTTGTTGGCAGAACCAATATCCACAACTACCTTGCGGACCCTCATTTCTTTTCAATTCATCACCACGTTTTTAAAAGAAAACATGTGGATCCAACGACCTCCTGCTACTAACTCGCGCAGTCCAATGAATTGAAATTGGGTTACGCGGCAAGTTTCTGGTTTTTGTTCTGCACAAAGATATTAGGTCACAGGGCCGCCAAACAACTTTTTTTTCATGAGCTCTTGTTTATCTTAGTTTCTGTTTTGAATAAATGATGGAAATCGGTCAAGGTTAAATTGAACGCCCACAGTAGATGGTTTTTTTTTGTAGTCGGGAAATAGAGTACCGTTATCTTTTATTTGCGTCATGAAAAAAATAGCTCAATCATAATCGGGTGGCGAGAGCCCCTGAAATCTTTTTCAACTACATGCATAGGTATATAACAATGGTTCTGTACTTCAGATAAAAAGGAATTTTTCTGAAGTGCTTTGTCCAAGCATACGATCAGATTTAATGGATATCAACATTGCTTTTATTTTGATCGAGTCAAAGCAGCATGTGTACATCTGCCACGGATATTGGGGGAAGAAATTGTGCGATGACATGTTTATTATTTTCAAACAAATGTGCAACTTTTGGATTCGCTAATCCACTCATCGTTCTCTCTGTGATCCGTAATCTTCCTTTAGGAGGTAGAAGTGAATTGAGGGGGTGTGCTGAGTTATGCTAGATTCCAGTTGATAGTGGAAGAGCCTCTACTTTTTCGTAGGAGGAGGTATGAATTGGGGGGATTAGTATATAAAAACTTTAGCTGTGTATCTGTGGTATGATGTGTGCTATAGCCATGATAGCCCACCCTGAGCGGTTGGGTAATTCACAGTCCTAATAATGGCAAAAACATGAACCCTAGGATGTTCAAAGACAGTACAAACTAAATCCGGGAAATCGTGTTGTCAAAACTGATTTTATGAATGTGAGATAAAGGGTTCTGCATTGTAAACACAAGTGACTGAAGCCTTTTAAATTTATGATATGGTGTTGGTAGGCAATGTTTAATAACAATTCTGGGGTAGACACACTATGATCACATAGTATAAATACAAAGTATTGACTGAACGAACACACGTAAACTTAATTTATAGTTGCCAGTTCTTTCAATCCGATCTATTTTGTATTGGGAGGAAGAAATCGAAGTTTTCTGGGTATTTCTGTCACCTATTTTGAGTAATGGACGAAGGTCCAAACTCCGCCCATAACTCTCCCATCAATTGGAATCTATAAAAAATCATAGTTTTACATTTAAACCCAGATTGTGTCTGTAAATTCTGATCCTGTACAGTGGCAAAAAATCATTCTGAACGGTATGTTTGTACAGGAAAATCATGACTGTATGTGGCGGGAATTGAGACCAACAGTTTTTGCATCGCCTTACTGAACATTGCCTTCATTGATTTATCCGTTATTTGACGTGAACAGTATCAATCGAGTGCATTAAAGAACACGTATGTATCGTACGTATGGCGTGAATATGCTATAAGAGAGAATGGATTTTATTGATCGCCGCGGTCTTTTAAAGCGGAAAGTGATGGCGGTTAGAATAATAAGGATATCGTATGTAAGTGAAAAACAGCAGCAAAATATGTCTGAACCAAAGGCATATAAGTCCCCTTAAATTTGGAAATGTTTGCCAACCTTCTGACATATTCCGTTCACCATGATTGTCATCAAACATAACATTTATTTTAATTAATTACCTCAAAAAGGATCTTGAAATTTAAATTTTCTAGGAAATTAATTTACAAAATCTCGAATCGTTCTAATACAACAATACTGTATCTTCTCTACTACTAAATTCGGTAACAACTCCCTCCCAATAACCATAACCCTCGACAATAGACCATTTGCACGATTTCCCATAACTGAATCTCGTATTGTGCCGCATTTCCATACGAAACTTGTACAAGCCGCAAATCGCGAAACACTACCGCAAGACATAAATGAAATTGTAGAAACTTTTATCCTATCTGTGACGTTGCACTATAATGATTGTCGAAATATCAAGTTTTGTCGTGAATTTTTCAACACAGTGGCGGTTGTTTTTTGTTCCTTATATATCATCTAACATTTTTGTAATAACTTCACGTGAAACGTTCACTTTGTTTGTACATTTAGCGCACGTTCGGCGACGCGAACGAACAACCTTTTTTTGTAAACATGACCGTCTGTTACAAGTTCCCGGATGGACATGGGCACAATACGAGATGAATTTGGGGGATCGTGCAAATAGTCGAGTGACATGAGTGAAACGAATAGGAAATAAGACAATAGTACCCGATGCATTTGCATTTAAAGTACAACGCTTTTACAGTAAGTACTCGGAGTAAGCAATAGCCATGAATTACTACGATCGAATAATGTTTCAAAAGCACAAATAAAAGAACGGGCTTTGCACCCATGACTTTAATTGTACAGATGTTTAGGCTGCCTCACTATAGAAAATATTATGTTACTCACCGGAAGTGTCTAAATTTAATCCCATGCCCTTATGTATTTGGTTATAACTATACCTAACTAGGAAAATATGTTTGGAGAACTCTCCATTTCTCATTTAATTAGAAAACTTCGTGTAATTTAATATACCCACGAGACCCAACTGTGGTCCCCTAATGATTTCTAATCCCCCCATTTTAAAATATCTACGCACAACTTCGTCTCTCAAATCATTGCAGGCGTAAGATGAACTAACATCCGTAGCTTGTTCAACTCAAAAACTTCAAAACGAAAGTTGGAGGCGCATCCTAACCTTGCTACATATGGAAGTTGCTACAGGAATAGAAATGCTACGGAAAGCCCGAGCAACGTTCAAGACTCCTTATAAACCCTCGTCTATCTGAGCCTTTTTTGTAACAAAAACTCCTCAATGGTTGGCCCCCCCTGTGATTTTCGTTACGAACCCCGATTAAAAAATAGTCACCACAACTGCTTATTGGTTTTCTTCTTCTTTCACATTGATCCAAAATAACCAATTTCGCTATTAGACAACCACTATATGAGTTGAGAAAGTCTGAAAATACTGGGTATAGATGGAATTGTATTTTCGCAATTCACAGACCAAAAAATTAAAATACTAAAAGCGCTGAGTAGGGGCCTTATACAATTCCATCTAGTAGAGTTAAAACCGCGTGGAAATTGTCATTCCTTACGTTTTGTTGAAAAAAGAAATGGCAAAGCTATTATAACATTTCAGAATGTTGAATATTCTATGGTGGACTAGTGTCAATCCCGCCTGCCGATTAGTGAAAATGCCTCAGAATAAATGAGTCTATTTCAATATTTGATTTGCTTTTTCTAGAGTAGAATAATTTGTTTTGTTTCAAAATCTTCAACGGGATTTGTTTACGAAGACTGAACATTTTCAAATGGCCATTGGTCAAGGTCAAACATTCGACTTTTCATTTCTATTGTTTATGCATGGTGCAAAATTAGGGAGTTGGAAATGTTCCGATGGAAGGGAAGGGACACGCTCTGTTTGTTTTCGCCGAAAGAAATTGAATCTTCCATTCTCACCTCTTGATTAAATTCGCCACTCCTTATGTAAGAAAAAAAGAAAAAAATTAAGTCTTTGAAGAACATAATTAAATTGAAGCCTCGTATGTTGTGTGGAGGTTTGGGTTTATTGATTGGTTTTTTTGTGGTGGTGTGTGTTTGTGTATTTTGTGTGTTGGTTGTGTGTGGTGTTGTGTGTGTGGTGGGTGCGATAATGATAAAAGCAAAACACCCGTCGATCGCAATTTTTTATTATCAAAACAATACCTCCTAGCTGAAGACGACCCCATCCAATAACGAGCAGATCCAGACCCATATCGCTCAATTCTGTATGAACTAATGCAAGACACACTGGCCGGACATTCC
>JAMKCH010052401.1:0-33795 GCA_023653785.1 Ophioderma brevispina
TTTTTCAAAATTTGTTGTTATCATTGTCCTTAGACCACTGCATCTACCCATGGATAGCGGTTCTGAGTAGTCCTCCGAGTGTCACAACCGAGTTGTTTTTTTACCTTTTCATGTGGCGTGGACCATCATACACCTTTCAAACATAGAACATCTGTGTGGATATGTGCACCAGCAGATTATGCATGTTTTCCACCATATTGAAAAGGAAAAGCACTCCTGTTGTGTCACTCGGCGACCATTCACTGTGCGGCAGCCCGCTGTCCATGTACAACGTCTAGCCCTCTTCCCTTTCATCATTATCTGATTTCCGTCCTAAATTTGTTATACTGACCCATTTTTTTTGCGGAATTGTGTAGAAACACCGTCTACCATTGTCTGGGGGAAGGGATTATCTTAAATTATAATCGCATATGGACACCTACCATTAGCGGAACACTCCTGTATTAGGAGTTATTTGCGAAACAAACATAAACGTCTGTCCAGGCTGAATGCCACAACGTACGGTTATTCCATGGGTGTCGTAAGCAGATTGGTATTTAAAATACATAAGCTATGGTGTCGCTTTGTGCTGTATAGGAATGATATGTCAATGCGTCATTACAGTAAAACGCTTTTCCCACATTTAAATCACGGTTATACTCCTGGAATCAAAGTTAGAATTAACTGTTAGTGAATACCATTATCGTGGACTTTCTTATATCCCTAAATTTGCACAAAAGAACGGGTACTGCATTATTTTTTTATTTTTGTAGAAATTACCCAACTGGACTGTCCAGACAAATTACATTTTAAAAATGCAATTCGACAAAAAATATATACTTTTAATAATCCCAAAATCGCCAATTAATTCCAAATAGACCATACCTATAGGAAAATGACAAGAGTTGGGCTCTCCTTATACTCTCCAACTCCTGTCCACAGGGTAGGGGACATTGTGATTGGTTCTGAGACCTTCGATAAATGAAAATAATTGACCAGAAGGTCTTATGCAATACACCAATGGGCAGAGCACCAGGAGATGTGGGTGCTCAGACGGCAGGCCGGCAAGCTTCCCACTACTTACACCGCAGGATGTGCAATGGTATCGTGCCGTAACAAGAGCATACACATAATTTCAGCCTAAAGCAGAAGCAATCCATATGAACCACAATCTGTTGTGTTGTTTGTTGGTTTTTCAATGGCGCCTTCAGCTACTTAGGCTATTTGCGCCAACAACACAACTTATTTTTATCGACAAATCTACAGACAAGCAAAAGAATCATATTGCAAGATGTCATACACAAGTTTGCAGCTATTCACTTAAAAGTTAGTAACAAGAAATGCGCAATGACACCTATACTACAATATTTAATTAGATACACGGTGCATATCAGGATCAACATACGAGCTCAGCTCTTAAGAGCTCATAAAACTAACATAATCAGGAACTAATTAAAAGAAAACGGTCCTAGCGGGCGCGCCCAACCTGGTAATCCATAAACCTACAATACGGGTGTCCCAAAAATTGGATTCAAAAGCCGAAAAACTCCGATTTCTCCCAAACTGCTAAAGCTTGTGAATTTCATTTTTCATGGAGATATTAATTACTCTTGTGGTATACTACTTTCCAAATCCCTTGATAATCCGTCCCTTTAAGGCCAGAGAAAAAACGATTATTAAAGACCCTCTGTTTTTCGTCCATTCCAATGGTATTTACACAGTTAGTGATTGTCTGTACATCAGATTAGATACATGTATGTGGTTCAATCGTGTTGCATTTGACTAAATGAAACCATTCTACTAAATTAATGCAGTTGTTATTGAACAAATTTACATGATATTCTAACATAAATACTTTGTGAATCTGACAATACTCATTCTTAAGAGTTTACCGTGTTTTGAATATTCATTTTCGGGAGTAATTCATGTACATTGAACCAGATTTTTAGAAAGCATGGATGTTCCTGATTGAAATTTTAAATGAGCAGTTGTTTTAAAATAGACTGAATTAATAAAGACAGGTGTAATCCTCTTGGCTTATTTCAGTGAAGTGAATGGCACATTCCTCTGAATGTGTTATTTATAAAACCTTCACAAAGATGAGAACTTCCAAGCAAATCGTACATCTGTTTTGTCATTACCACTATGGGTCTGGACAAATCATGCACTTCAGACCATAGGTTACTGCCGATCAAGAACTTTCCTGTCCACTAGGCTATTTTTAATTTCTTTTCTTGTAAAACATTTGACTACATTATGGCATTTAAACACTTGGCAATGTTAATGACATTTAAACATGTGTGCCACTTAGTTTACACGTTTAGATATTTACAACAACCTGCACAGGGAAAAAAGCGATAACAATAGCCATACTGCAAAGTTTTGAGTTGTGCTGATCATAATTGTTTCGAGTGCGACTGTAGGCCATCCTTTGCCCGTTTAATCATTCCTAGTGCCTATTTCCGCACTGTATAAATCTAAAAAGACTAATATCCTGTGCATTTTGAATCGTCCTTTTTGTTAATAGTTAAATAGTATGTCATGAATACAACAGTACATTCAATGTGTTGGAAATCGCTCTCCCGACAGCAGAAAAGACAAATGATGTTAACTGTGAAAATCCATTGAAGGGTGAATTGAAAAACAGATGGCCTTTAATTAATCGTTCATATATTGGTTTTCGTGGGCGAATTGTCATGGATATTTGCACAATTTACACTAAAGATGAAATTAATGAAATTAATATCACCATGAGAATGAAACTCACAGATTTATAGTTTTTGAGGGAAAAACCGGGGTTTATCTGCTTGCACCACTTTTTTGGGGACACCCTGTTAAAAACTACCGAAAACAACGCACCTGACTGGGCGTGCTGTATGTCCCACTTTTAACACTAAGTGCCAAGGGGGGTCCATGTACCCAACATTGATTTTTTTGCGATTTTCGGTTACGGGCCCCCCAAATCAAATTTTTCAAGGAGGTTTTTGTAATTGCTGATTTATGAGACACGCATTTATCTGTAGTAAAAAATTCAAATCCGCCCACGGCTGTTCATAGAAAAATTGGTGGGTCCCTAGGAACGGAACCCGACCCCCCACCCCTTGGGCACTAACGGAAGGAAAAAAAAATCAAGATATTTTACTAATTAAAAAGATCAATAATTAATCTTGGATTTATTTTGCTTAGATATATACCTTAGGGGGCAATTATTAAATCATTAATAATACTTAAATCAAAATAAACTTTTATATGCTGATAGCATCACTTTGTAATGTTGTCATGACATGCTCTTAAACTGTGTAAGTCTATGGAAAAAAAGGTGATTTTGAAAGTTTTGCGAAAAATACACGATGTTATAAATTTGGCTATATATTGACAGACGAGTTAATGGGTTATTTTGGAGTAGATATAATGAATTATTTTGGTTCAAAACCTTATATTGGAGTTCCTGAGGATGGACATGTGCGAACCACTCTTTCTCGAGGAGTGACAATTTAGAATGGCCTAGGTCATGAGGTCCCAGTTCGGATTTCAATTTTCTTGTGGGTATGGGTTCTTACGTGACCCCATACTTGTGTTAGGTACTGATCAAAATCCCATGGGAAAAGTGGTTTTCTGGGTTGGGTCCCTAGGAACCCCCCCCCCCTGGGCACTAACGAAGTTTTTAGCTGGGCCACTTAAGTGTTAAGAGCCGGAACCGCGCGTAGCCTAAAGATCTCAATCACATCTCCCAGTCAGCATTGCCATACGCTCAACACCAAATCTAACACACACGCCAGACCAGTTAAAGAAAAAAAGAACAATTAAACAAGTGCAGGTAACCCCTTAACGGCAACACCGAGTAATAAAATCAGAATTTCTTAACAGGGGGAGACTTTCCACCACCGAGCCCTTTAAGATCCGGATTAACGCCAATGTTCTTAAAGACCTTCAGTGATTTGAAAAAGTATTTGAAATTTGCAGGAATAGCTTCAAGGAAGATAAGGCCTGTAGAATTCTCATAAGTTACCTTTTCCAACGGAAGAATTGACAGAACAGGAAGAAAACGTCAGTGTTCAAATATGATTCCACATTCAATTACGTGTTGAGTAAGGTGTCCGAACGGCAGTAATGACTAAAATTTCCGATTCTGTCCTTATTAGGTTGTTCTGGTCTTATCATTTGCATGGTATGTTAGGATACCCGTACTTGTTACATACATTCAAAACTCTGGATTTTTGATGATTTTTTCGATTTTCTGATTTTAGCAATCACTGATAGTGCTTTAAGAGGATGTTCTTTAATTTGCCATTGTACTGGGACTTCCCAGTAAAAGATTTTTACGTCTTCCTCACATCTGCAGGTAGAACACCGTCCATCAGGTGTTTATTCATGAGAGCCAAGTAATTGTTAGTCATACACTTCCAAGTCGCAACCGATGAAATTGAACCTCCATCTCTCTGGATATTCCCCAATTGAACATATGAAGGGGGATCGACGGCTGGATTTCGCGAAGATTGGCTTGAACTGATAGACCACTGATCTTGCAATTCTTCTCATCTCAGCTTTGAAGATAGAACTGACTTCAAAAGAATGTACTGGGAGAGAGATTATCAATATTGGTACGGCTTGCAGCTTTCTTGGCAGCAGGTTCCGCACATTCATTACATAGTATGTTAACGGACGGAAAACCCAGGAGAAAGAGAAGAACCACATGTTATTCAAGTTCATGTAGGCGCTTATATGTAAGTTGATATTCACAAATGATCTTATTTTCGGAGATTGAAAGTGGAAAGGCTTGAATACATTCTTAAAACGATCATCCAAAATTACAACAAAAAAACGGCTCAACTTCTTCCACCCATCGCAGGCTAGTAACATGGCAGACACTCAGCGGAGTATATGGACACATCTCTGGTAGCCGAAACGAAAACGCGAGCATTACTTGACAAAAACAGGAATAAAACAAGCTACACCCAACAATGGAAGTTTTGTCCACTGAACCATCCGTGGTAGATAGGAGGGCAGAGCCACACGTGGTATTTATTTCTTTTACAGCAATTTCTCGATTTCCTGTATATTAGTTACGTGGTGACATAATGCATGAATTTTCAGATTTGTCTCAAAACAAATATGATCCCAAAATGGCCAGGGCGGAGGGATAGCACTAAATAGGTTGGGGATTGCCATGTGCGTTCTTTCATCTGGCCTCAAACGGTACATGAGAACTAACTCCTCCGATCTTGAAAAAAAAAAGTGTTTTTTCCATTATCATTGAACAGATCACTGTTTGGATGTTGCTGAGGCTTTAATGAACAACTCCATAGCACTTAATTAGGTATTGTTTCTACGGAATTAAGGGAGGGTCCACACATTCTACCTGTTAATAAGCCGTTAAGGGTGAACCTATGAGTGCACGTGACTCTTTTAGAGCCCGGCCATTGGAATCTAGCAAGACTGCTTTCAGAGACACGACGAAGAGTCATCGGCGTCACAGCCATAATCCAAAATCGATCTAAATAACGATGGTGAATATACGTAAAGAAGGGGGGTGAATGAAACGCATTCAAAACCAGTCGTCCGTGGGGCGATCGACATTTTGATATGCACGGCAATATTATCGTTTTGGTGCTTGTATACACACATAATAGTCCATCGATACAAAACAATCCGCCCCAAAACTATCAGTTGTTGGATGTGGGTGCTATTGGGTGGTTAAATTTGTCAGACCCATGGCCAACGCAACCGAATGAATGACAAATAAGTAGTCTGAGTTTAAATTAAATAACCGCCTCAATGAATACTCTTTTCACCTAAGCGCGCTTGATTTATGAGAAAAAAGAGTAGCTGAGCATAATGATCCAAGGAGCACTCTTATTACACCTGGCCACCTCATAACAGTACATTAATTTGTATCATACCGATTAGTGTATATGCAAGCGGCACCTACAGTATGTGGAAAAGAAGGGAAGGCAGCCATTGCTTTATATTGTTAGTACTCTATGTTTTCTTGTGGTCGGCAAAACAGGCGAGACGGTGAATTTCTAAAGATACGTAACGTTTTGCCTATATATCTATATAGTAACGCTCTTTGACGTAAAAGCCATGAGCCATCAGCACCCCACGTTGACCCCGATATGCACCGTAACAAATTAATACGGGGTTTACATTGATAATAATATAGTGAATATGTTTATGCCCCAACCTAGTCTTTGATCAAAAATTAACCCAAGAAAATTTTGAATGTTGCTGAAATTTAATAGGGAATTATTAATCTAAGTTCAGGAAGGTGTTTTATCGTAAAAAATGGCCAAGATTTAGAGGGAGGCAATTTAAAAACCCATTGAGTGCACCCATTTAAGTTCAAAACATGAATTGCGATGAATTTTTTTGAGTGCATATGAGATATTGAGGTGGGTTTTCCAAATGGCAATATATAGCATATGGAAATTATTCAATCTGAAAACTGATCGGGAGAATGTCCGCAACGGACAATATGAAAAAGGAACGGGCTCATTACACTACCCTGGGGGACGGCCATTATCAAATTAAATGATGAACTAGAAAGGAGAACCGTTAATTTTAACCTTTATGACCCTATCCTTGAGGAAGTTTATCCACCCATGTAAGGCATTAACTCCAAGGACCAAAGCTTTCATCTTGATAACAACACCTTTCGCCAACCATATCGTGGCCTTTGAAACCAAAATCTAATGCTTTTTCCGACGTCCACTCATTTAATCATTATACATTTGTTGGGTCAGTGATGGTGTATTCTTAATTATTATCGTATCTGAACGAGGGTAAAGGAAATTGGGGACTGTACAGTCAGTGCTTTGCACCTGGAACAATTCCGTTGTCTGGTGAGTGTATTGTGACCCCAAGACGACAGTAAAGCCGGAAACACAGATTCCTCTATGGGTTTTAGTGTTTAATAGGTGAGTATACAATATATCCGATGAATGCCAAAAGATCGAATACCTCTGGTAGAGTACCCCTGATATCTATGGTGATAGATGTACAAACATGCGAATATAGGAAGGCCATTGGTGTTTTTATTTTTAAAGAAAAAGTTAGGCTGTGTTCCTTTTAACGTTAAATATTGACGAGTATCCAACAAATGGTGCGAATTAATTGGATAATAAAAATTCCCTTTAATCATTGCTCGACGTTATGTAAGAAAAAGTTCCAAACAAATCATTCGCGAATATTTAATGCAAATTAGTGTTATACGCAGACGACACCATCTTCTACAAACCGGTTAACAACACCCAAGATACTATCCTTCAAGAGGACATAACAAAGTCTTTAATGCGTTTACATCCAAATTCCGTAAGCCATGAAGCCATGGTCATATCTACTAGGCAAATCCATACCCAACCTACAATTTTATTCAACAACGCAGCCCATGGACAAAGTTAGTGACATCACCTTCCTTGGGATCCACATACCAGCAAACTACTGGATGTACATATAGATGCCATCTGCAAAAAGGCCGGAGATCATTGGCCTGATCCATAGGAATTTCAATCTTGCTCCTAAAAATCTTCGTCGAACCCTGTACATTTCTGGTTCGTCCATATTAGAATACAGCAGCACAGCCGGCATCCACTTAACAAGACCCTAACCAATCGTTGGAATCTGTTCATGAGATTTGCATGTCGGCCATTTGCAGTCTGGAATCTTGAAGTGATGACCTCACTTTCCAAACTTCCCTGCAGTCTCTTGAGGCTCGGCGTGACTTTTTTGCTGTCTGTCATATCTTCAAAATTCTGGTGGTATTCATCTGCTCCCAATGTTTTTTTTACCTCCACTCTCGTGCCAATCATAGTAATCATTCTCGTGCCCTCTATCCACGTCAGTAGCTCACTCTTTGTCGAGAAGTTTCTTCAATCATGGAGCCAAGTTGTGGAAATGAGTTTGCCTTGAACAGATGTGACTTGTGCCTCCTTTCCTGCTTCAAGGCAGCTGCTGTTAGGACACTACAGGTTTAAGTGTTTTATTCCTTTTTGGTTTGTCTTTTTACATATTTTCTTCATTTTAGTTCCCTTTAGTCAATTTTGGTTGTTTTAAGGATTCCCTTAATTTAGTGCTTAGTCAGCACTATTGGATTTGCCTGTGCTTTGTGCCGAAATGTTATAAATAAATAAATAAAATAAATAAAAATTGAATGGTCGTCTAGAGATATGTTTCGCTGCTAGTTTCTGACATGTCTCGCCGGCGTCGACATGGTCAGAAACTAGCACGAAACACACTCTAAAGACGACCATTATATTCGCGAATGTTCTGTTTGGAGACCTTTATCTATATAATACGTAGAGGTCAGGGGGTCCTTTAGCCTAGTTTAGCATGAAAAACAATGCAGCTTTAGATGCATGTGAGAGGTATGTGATTGCAATTTAGTTTTATGTAACACATTACAACAAAACTGGATACAGTTTACAGTATATGCACTGTAACAAATTGGGGATAGGCCTAATAAGTTAGGGTGTTCGTCAGTACTTTTATTCTCCACACATTCACAATCTCTGTATGTAACATCAGCAAATATGTTTTAAAAGTTTTTGATCAAATCATTTTTACATCGTATTGTAAATTTTACGGTCCGTAATATTTTGGCAGAATGCTTCTGGATTTCCTTTACATTTTAGATTTTTTACAGTGTAGCAAGAGTTTGCTTAATTTGTGCCCTAAGCTACGAATGCTTGAAGACATATTTTCCAGCTGGTTAGGGGAAAATAATGCTTCATATCAAGGAAGGGTGCATGCAAAGTATGTTTTGACCATTTTATACCAATGCGTGCACAAATAGTAATCGGAGGGACTTGATATAGGATCCACGTCACCTTTGGTTTGCTGCGAAGGATAGTTGGTGTCTTCACTGCTGAATCATGCATCACGAATAAACAGCAGCGGATGATAACACTAAAAGTTCGCCGTTACCTTTTGTGGCAGTAATCGGGGATGGTGTCTCCAACGTAGGACTCTAAGTACTACTAGCAACAAGAGGTGGGAGCACTAACAAGGACAATTGCATCATATTAAAAATATTCGTCGCACCCTGTTCATTTCCTTGGTTCGTCCCATATTAGATTACAGCAGCACAGCCTGGCATCGACTTACAAAGACCCTAACCAATCGTTTGGAATCTTTCAGAGATTTTAGCATGTCGGACCATTTTTGCAGTCTTGCAATCTTGAACATGATGACCTCCTTCTCCAAACTTCCCTGCCGTCTCTTGAGGCTCGTCGTGACTTTTTTGCTGTCTGTCATATCTTCAAACTTCTTGCCGGTCTTCATCTCTGCTCCCAATGTTTTTACTCCTCACTCTCGTGCCAACTCCATATGTAATCATTCTCGTGCCTCTATACCCGTTCAGAGTCGCCTCACTCTTTGTCCGAGAAGTTTCTTCCATCATGGGCCCAATTGTGAATGAGTTGCCTGAACATTATGTACTTGTGCCTACCTTTCCTGCTTTCAAGGCCGATGTGTAGGACACTACAGGTTTAAGTGTTTTATTCCTTTTTGGTTTTGTCTTTTACAATATTTTCTTTTTCGTCATTTTAGTTCCCTTTATCAATTTTGGGGTGTTTTTAAAAAAGGCTCCGCTTAATGTAGTGCTTTAGTCAGCACTATTGGGGCTCTTGCCTGTGCTTTTGCCAAAGTGTTATAACTAAATAACAATAAATAAAGTAAAAATAATGTTCGTCTAGAGATATGTTTCGCTTGCTAGTTATTCTTCTGAGATGTCTCGCCTGCGGCTCGCATGGTCAGAAACTAGCAAAGCTAAACCCATCTCTAAAGACCATTTATTCGCGAAGGGTCTGTTTGGAGACCTTTATCTTACATACTAGAGGTCAGTGGTCCTAGCCTACGTTTATGTGCCTGAAAACAATTGGCAGCTTTAGATGCCATGTGCGAGATGTGATTGAACATTTAGTTTTATGTAACACATTTTACAAAAACTGTACAGTGTACGTATATGCAATGTAACAAAAGTGTGGAAAATAGCCTAATAAGGTCAGGGTCAGGTGTGAGTCGGGTACTTTTTATCTCCACACATTCACATCTCTGTATTAATCCGCACATTGTTTTTAAAGTGTTTTGATCCAAATCATTTTACAGTGTATTGTAATTTTACGGCCATATTTGGCAGAATTGCTTCTGGATTCTGTAAATTTTAGTTTTTTTACAGTTTGTAGCAAGAGGTGTTAGTTGGCCTAATTACGAATTCTGAAGAAATATTTCCAGAGTTGTAGGGGAACTAATGCTTCATATCAGGAGGTGCAAAGTATTGTTTGCACCCCTTTTATACAAGGTGCATCAAAAGTACTCGGAGGGACTGATATATGGATACACGTCACTTTGGTTTGCGAAGGACCTAGATGGTGTCTTCACTGCTGACCTAATCATCACTATAACAGCAGAAGTGACGCCCATAACACTAAAAAGTTCGCCGTTACCTTTGGTGCAGTTATATGGGAGATGGTGCTCAAAGTTGAATCTTAGTACTACTAGCAACAGACGGGGAGCACTAAAATGACAATTGTTCTTTATCAGGTATTAATATATGAAGTAAAAGATGGACTCTAATTTATTAATGTAGATCAGATTTACATGGGTTATTGACTGGCACAGAAATAAAAAAAAAGTGCAACTATTGTTTTCAGCTAAATATGTTATAATTAAGTCAAGTGTAAAACAATAACCGTAACAATGGTTGCCAAAATAACATTTCAAATTATCAAACCCGGCAATGTCAATATATTCAGAATATAAATCCTGAAAAGTTTTTCTGAGCAAAACGTTATGGGTTTTATGATATGTACATATACATTGTGATGTATACATCAGGTAATGTTTCAACATTCAGATTCCAGTTGTTTGTATTTTAATTTAAAGGAGGTGACACAAACTCTTGCGGTTGTCGGGGTGGCGTGATTGATCCACAGAATACATGAAAAACATCAATGTCTTAGCCAGGAGAACTAGTAGTTACTGCATAAAGATCCCTCTATTATAGATTGTAGATTTAGGAAATAACGCGTCCGGCCGTCTGTTGCGTATCTATGGCAATATTCTACAACCCCGCCATCTCTGGACAGAGATAACGCAGAACAGCGATAGTACAGGTGGAACTGTTATGTGAAAAAGTCATATTAAATCTCCACTTGAAAACAAGGTTTTTAATCAAAAATGGTATGAGGATTCCAAAAATCATTGGGTTGTTCATTTTTTAAAAGTGTTCTTGAATGAATTACTATGGTTGGGCCAAAGTTTACACGGGTTAACGGGGGCGAAATATAAAAGGGGGCCAAAGAATGTGTTTAAAGTATACTATCATATTCAGTACCTTTCAAGGATTACAGAAAGGTATAGTTTGACCTACCTGAGAGTTATAGTGACAAGAGTTACAAGGTAAAAAACGGGTTCAAGGTAACAAGGGGGGGTGGTTAAAATTTCGATTCATTCGGTTTTGTCTAACAAATGGTGCCCAAATTGTTCGTTCTTAACTGTTACAGAAGCCGACGAAAATCGAAAAAAATATAAAGGTCGCGTTGTTAATGACATTTGATAATAATTAAGAGGGCAAATTTGCCGTGGTCCACAGGGTCTCATGGGAGACCACTAGTCAGATCTCTAAAAGTCTCACTTTGAAGGTGAAACCCAGAATTATAAACATTCTTATTTAGTATGACCCAATAACGATTTAAAACCAGTTCAACAAACGGCCAGTCTATAACGAATTGACCTTGTAACTTTCTTGAGCCTATTGTGCTACAACAATAGGTCGTAAATAGTGCCCCCCCAAACTTTAACTTGTTTAGAAACCTTATAGTCAGCCGAACAACTGGTAACTAATAAATTTTAAAACATTTAACACTTTTATTGTTTACCCCGCTCCCCCTGTACAAATTTTGCCCCTTAACAAAACACCCACCAAGAACACATGTTAAAAAAAATGATACCCATCATATTTTTCAGATTCCTCCTGAATTCTGGTATTGGTCAAACGTTGGTGTCAAAAATGTCATATGAAAAAAAATAACCAAACATCCACTTAAACTTTTCCCCGTACAGAAAGGTGGCTATGAATTTGACTTAAACTCCGCAATCCTCACTGATGTTTCTCGTTATAATTATACGCGCAGGAAAATTTTTTAAACTTCATTTGGATTTTTGGAATCCCGGGTTATATTATCAAGGAAGCGAAATTTGACTTAATCATAAATGAATCGCCAATGGCATGGGACGAATTACGACCTAATACCGATACAAATTAAATGAATCAAACTGTATTTACTGTGTGAATATCGTCTTTTGGTGAATATTTTCTCTTGAAAGAGCATTTCGACCGCCGAAATTTGTATTTTAACATTTGCCTAGAAACCTTCAAAACATTTTGTGAGACTTTTGTGGTAAGGTCTCATTCAAGTCCTATGGTATGATTGCTTGGAATAAACGCCCTGGAATAATATTTCCGTTTGGCCGAAACAGTATTACAAAGTGGGATAACCAGATTACGCATGAGTAAGTAGAATGTTTCAAATTGGTACCGTCAAGAAGTGGTCATGTTACCCACTAATTATAACACCTTAAATCAGGAGGGGCGGATTTAGGGAGGGCGCACCCCGGCGCGCGCCCCCGTCTATTTTTTTTTGCATAGCACAGGCGTCGGGCGCGTATAGAGCGGCTGACGCTCTGTAAGATAATATAAAAAAAAATTGACTTTTTTTTTAACGCACAGGGCGTCGTTTAAATCTCTGAGAATGACGGTACAAGTCGTTAGTGGGTTGAGCCAGGATGTTGGTCGGTATCACCTGGGGGGTGGGGGGGGGCCAAAGAAAGGCATTTATACCTCATACTATGACATGCACGAACATGTATGATGGCCATTCTGTAGGTGTAACTTTAGCGAGCTAGGGGCTCGCAAGAGATTATATCAGGTGGGTCCAAAATTTAAAAGTGTGCCCAATGTTGTTTGAATTGCAATATCAAATTGTTCGTATGATCAAAGGATTAAAAAACTGTCTATTTGTCTATCTCCGCTTACCCCCCTACTGAGTTATAAGCCGAAACCCTTTGATTGATATGTTCAAATATCAATTTAGCTTCTACCACGGGGTGCAAACAAAGCTTCAAATTTAGTGGAAATGGTCTCATATGTTTATAATGTTCTAACAATTAAAATAAGGAATAGTTTCGAACCATCTGCATGTGAAATAAACAAGTTACACACCTCATTAGTATTACCCCTATGCCTCGTAATGTATAGGGGTTATTGTGTTTAACTTGGTAACTATACATTGTACATAGTCCCCAAACTATACTTTTTTACTTGTGATTACATTACAAATCATATTGAGACCATTTCCCATGAAATTGAAGCATTTTTCAATATTTTGACCCCTGTAGAAGCTAAATTAAAAACCTTTGACCGAATAATAACGGTTTTCAGTTTATAACCCCATAGGGGTAAGTCGGAGATATACAAACTATACATTTTTTATACTCCTTGTGATCATAACGAACAATTTGGTATACAATTCACAACATTTGGACCACTTTTCAATTTTTGGGGGGGGGGAAACGCCTTTATAATCTTTTGCGAGCCCCTATCTGACTTAAGCTACCCCACATAATGGCCATCTACATTTTTGTTGTAGCGTCCATAGTTGTTAGGAACCCCTGTATCAGTGCCTCTTTGCCCCCCCCCCCCCCCCAGTGATACCAATAAACTACTTTGTTGATGGCCTGGCCTCATCCACTAACGTCGTCTCGGGCGCCGTCAGACAGCTTTGTGGGCACGCAGTTGACTCAGTACTGCTCCCCCTCCCTGCCCGCTTTTCATAATTCGAATCGACGAGAAAGTTATAGGTCTACCGGCGAGTAGGAAGCGAGCCGAAAATTGGTGCCCCCTCTATTGAAAATCCTGGATCCGCCCCTGTTAATGTTACAATAAAATCAACATCGATTGGTAATTATCAGAGAATAGTCGGCTTTAAGTCATTGTTCAAAGGACATGTTGAGAGGTACAAACCTGTGCCTCTGTTAGCCGCAGATTGCGTGTGTCGAACCAGGTCGTCCATGCCCCTTGGATGCAAATAGAAAACCAAGCGACTAGCGCAGCTTCAAGAAAGCGTCCAACAAGAAGTCCTAAATTTATCAACAGCGATTATCCATTTGTTGCGGTTTTCCATGTCGATGTTCGAAGTGGACATTAAGGAGATGTACTGTAGTCTAAAAAGAGTAAAAAGGTAAATAATACAAACTTCAAATTTATGATAACGACCAACACTATTAAAAAACACAGGGGGGGAAGCCAAAAACAACATCAACAAAACAAAAGGCAACGCAGCACACATACAAACAAAAGAAATTAAAAACCACACAAATAACTAATCTTAACCCTCTCATCTAATTCATTTTGTGTAATAAACTCCCGTGATTTTCTTTTAACTGAAAATCTATTCCTATAACATGTGGTACCAAGATAAGCTTAGGGCTTCTCCTTTTCCATTGGTATCAAATAAGTACCCGCAATTTCCATTATCAAATTTCAACTAAAAGGTTTCTAGTAATAAAACTAGCATTCCCATCATCTTTTGGTAAAAGATGAATTTTGCGCTATTATGGAAAGAAACAGTTCTGCATCACATCAAATTTATGACGTCATTCTCGGAATGTTTGTGCTCATTTTAGTATCATGGACACGTGGAGGACCATTGGCTATCCTTGTACCAAAATGTGTTGTACTAGACATGTTAGTACTTCTCCCTGCAAGGCCCTTGGCACTTACCTATACCCCGTTTGATGTTTATTTTGCGGAAAATGAGCCGTAAAATGTCAATTGACAAGACTTAAATAATTTGGCTCAACAATGGGTTTTAGCAAGGCGAAAAACCCTGACGGTTGTCCACCACACCCTTCGGTAGACGAGGGTTCACCTCCACTCAAACAGATTATTGAAATATTGTTTGCTATGCTATGGATTGTATAACACTTTCCTAGTCAGTGTTTCCTTTCTCATTTTAATCTGTTATAGTCTGGCGCGGGTTGAAAATAATGTTCAGAGATTATGATAAAAAGCATGAAATTCCACAAATGATCACACATTTTCATTTCAGGGGTGTAGCAAAATTAACTCTCTATAGTATAGCAACGTTGCTAGCAACAATTTTCCTTAGCAACCGGTAGATAGGATGACTATGGCCAATGCTATTCAGTTGACAAGAAGTATTTAGTATCTATACAACTTTCAAATTTCATATAACATTATTTTGAAGCACTTTTTGGAATCAACAACTCAAAACCAAATTACAGTTGCTAGGCAACATTTTTATTAGCAACCATTAGAAAATTGGCTGTTGACGCCGATTTTCGTACATCTTACTCATTCGTTATTATCAAAACATTTTCTGATCATATTCACTCTGCACAATTAATCAGCTGCTAAACAATAGAGTTCCATGTTTTGTTTCATCATCTGAGCAAGTCCCTCCTTCTTTGCCTAATTTGTTCATGGCAATAACAGTGAGTAGTTGTGAATGAATGCTCCTATTGACTATCTATTTAATCACATATCCTCATATCCATTGATCTTTTGGTTTATTTATGTAGAGGTTTTTATAGTTTTACTTGGTGGGGAAGATCGATAATGGTCAACTAACCTATCTACCCTAGCCCTGCATACTTCAACAAATGACCTCCCCAGCATAACCTAGCCCTGTATGCTTTTCCAAATGGCAAGCCTTCACATTCCTATCCAGGCGACTGGTCTAAATGGTGTCTTTGGTCAACTAGACCAAAAGGCGTTTGACACAATCCCAACCATAGTAGTAAATCCACAATGTTCGATCTATTCTGTCCCTGTGAACTAGGTGGCCGTATTTACCGCACACTCGCCGCAACACGCTTACATCTCCCTCCACTTTAGCCGATTCAGCGCATCCTCCATCTTCAACCAATTACCTACTCTCCTCCTCCCGATGCTTCTTCCATGTCTTCGTTGGTCGTCGCCCCTTCCTCCTCGAACTACCCACCCCGAACTCAAAGGCCCTTCTTAAACATGTTCAATCATCGTCCCTCCTCAAGCACGCACAATGCCCATACAAACGGTACAACTTCGCCTTCGCCAAACGGATCCACTGCTTTCTTCTAACCAACATCTATATCAAGTCTTCAGAGTCCTTCTTCCGATCCAGCAACTTCACCAACCACACATCGCTCTGCATCCCTCAAATCCCCATGGCTCACGCCGTACACAAACAGCAAATCACCAATCGCACACAACTCTCATACACCCAGTCTTCTCATCTTCAAAGGAATCTTTTTCACATGTTGCAACTCCCCACATTCCCCAGACTTCACCCCACCCAAACCGTACTCTAGTTGTCATAGCCACTCGCATCCACCATTTGCATTTACCATATTCCCCAGGTACGAGAACTCCTTCATCGATTCACCTCAATCACAACTTTTCCACTGTTCCACCATCCTTCCAGCTCCTTTGTTCACGTCTTTTACACACAATCTCTAGCAATCTTGGGGACACCCTCTTCATCTTTGTACAATCTCCCATAAATCCATTTTGCACATCAACCTGCATACGGGAATGCATAATACATTGTACCACATGAGTAGTCCTACCTTACCCTACACTCGTCCCCTCCAACCCACTCACCATCACTTTTGGTTTGTCTTCAAAGATTAACCTTCAGATCCTTACCTCAGCGGCCTTTTTCCATTTCTTAAACATTTCCTTTCAGTCCTCCTCAGCCAACAACCATCAAAACCAAATCATCAGCATACAATATCTCGCTCATCAAACCGCCTCTCTCTTGCCTCTCCGTAACCACATCAATTACAATTGCATTCAACGGCGACAGTCCAGAATCTTCATGCACACCCACCGCCTCAAACTCCTCAGACAACTCAGACCACCCCTTATAACTCCTTGTCTTTGCGTCCTTCATACAAAGGGCGTCGCACCGCTCTAACCATTTGCCTCTGGTATACAACCCTCTCTTCTCATACGCCCACTTCATCACTTTTTCCTTTGTCTGAGACTATCATTTTTTCAGTGCACCAAGACAATATTGGACCGCACAAAATCCAAGCTCAGCTACATCCACTGGTTTCCTTTTCATTGTACAAGTTTAGTCATTGTTCCAGAGGGCAATAAGAACTCGAGTGATGCATTACCGACCGTAGTTTTCAACTCCATTCTATAGCACCTTTGAAAGGATCGACAGAAAGGGGAGGACTTGCCCGGGAGGACTTGCCGATCACTTACAATGAAATAACGCCTACCAGGTCTGCCACAAGCCTTGCTCTGCAGAACCAACATCTATCATCACCATGTCATGCTAAAATACCGTTTTATGAAGATTTATTCGGAGGAAAAACGGATTTGTCCACCGCAGAAAATGGGTGGTTTATAGGCCCATTGGTCTCGGTCACTGTTTTTTGCTAACTGTACATAAAGCCCAGTGCATCGTCCAATCACATCCCGTTGGCTTGCGGCTCCGTTGACCAATCGGCGTCGGCTTTTCACACCCGGCTTTGGCCTTTTTTTCGCCAACCTTCATCACATAAGCCATCCAGATCTTGCTAGGAGTAGGTCCATATTTTTTTGTTACTTGACAATACCTTGTTTTTGCTAAAGGAAATTGTCCTTGGCTGAATTTTTGTCTTTCTGTGATAATTGATCTGAAGAATATTGGCAAGGCTTCACTGTGTTCCTATCTTTCCTTCTGTATGCTATATTTAGTATATTCGGCCATTCAGTGTTTCGAATGATATAAGAATGAATTAGCCAAATTCCATTGGATTAATACCGTGTTTATTCTCTGGGAGTTGGCGTACGCTGAATAGGAACAAGCCTTATTTCCTTGCCTGACTATTTCCGAATCGTCGTTAAGGAGTTTGGAACTGTATTTGTGCCATTGGGATTTCTCAGAAAATCACGGATTTGTGTCTTGAGGATCGGGTAAGACGTACGTCGAAATTGTAACTCTAATGTGACCATGTAGGTAATGTCAATAATTAAGGCTGATGTTGTGATTTTTCATCAGAAACATGTTCCGTGCATATTTAAAAAACAAACAAAAAGCAAATTCTAACGCCATTCAATTGTGTCAGGAAGCGAATTCGACGGATTTTGAGACACTAAACTACCAGTTTTGTGATATGTATAACTACGTTTGGTGGAAACAACCTCAAAGTGGTGCGTCGTTTCTCCAAAGAGCAGTAGTGAAATTGGCGAGACTGGGTGACTCGAGCTCCAAAATATTAATTGAAAAGGCGATAGAACAAGCGTCAAAGGAACAGTTGTCGTTGTGGATGAACTGCCAGTTGTTGATGATCACCAAATCACTATATTGTTAGGTTTGCTCCAATTCAACCAGCCTTGTGGAAGGATTGTCGTGGTGGTTGACGTTTTTCACGGGTTAAAGCGACATCTAGCAGTCATTCAAAGTTAGTGAGTCAGTATATGGTTTATTGCGTTAATAAGAAATTACAATGCGATAAATAAAATACGTCACATCTAGACAACTGAGACCAAAGGTATACACCACTTCGATTTTATGTGCAATCTGTATAGTCATTATACCATGAATTTAACTCATTAACGTTGGTTTATAATTATGCTTCGTCTCTATTGCAATCTCATTTATGGGTTAGCAGCGTTTCACATCTTTGTGGCTAAAGAAGTGACCCAGCGGTGTATGTGTAATTTCAACCTATAATGTCATTTGCACGAAAACAAGTGGACCGCATGTTAATACTGTGTTCTCAATGGCTTACAAACTTAAGTCGGATCAATGATATTGCATGGTATAGTCAGAAAAAAAGTGTTTAAACAATGGTACCATGTTTACTCATGCCAATTAGGCCGCTGGTGACGTGATTACAACCGATTTCGTGCAATCGGGATTGGGCATATACTTGCTATAATCCACGTTGTATTCTCAATTAATGGATCGAGGCCTTTTTCACTTTGTTGTTTGATTCTATCGTATAGGCCATTTACGCCCATGGAATATTTAATAGTTCGTCACGGGTGTTATAATAGATGTTTTAATGCCCCCTAATGCCCATTTGCACATAAAAAGTTGAATCCTGATATTACCGTGTTGTGCTAAATAGCTGGCAGGCTTTTAAAATCATATCAAGTTGTTTGTGCATATTAAATTCCATCTACTTTTATTATGTGGTTTAGGCAAAACAGTACTTTTCAAATCCAAATGAAGGTATTGTTGCTTTTGAAACTAAAACACTATGAGTTCATCCACCAAAGGCCAGGTTTAGTGGGTTTGTACTTGTACAACATGACATCAACTGGCCTCGTGTAATCTGAGGTATATATATATACCCAAAAACCAGGAGTGTATTTCCTAAATACTTGGTGAATGAAAGCGACGAACTATGCCAAGGAATTGAAGTTTTTAATAGCTATAGCTTGAATGTGATGCACTTTTATTTATGGTTTGAGTTGCATAGGTCTTTGCGCCATTTTATTTTTTTTAATCATGAAGCTCTTGCGCAAACCAGTGGCACACGCCAATTTTTGACGGTTCGTTCACATAAAATAATAAAGCCATTTCACAGGTGAAAAGTTTCGTCTACAAGTATAGCAGGCCTTTACATGTGAAAAGTTAAATGCTAAAACCTCTCCAAACCAACAGATCTCGCTGGTCAGAAACACATAAATACTATTTATACACACGCACACACTCTACACTTATTTACACACACACGCTTGTACACACGCTCACACACACCACAATATAATGGACAGTACACTGTGCCATTTGGGTTCTGTCGTTTTAACGCAGAGACCTTGTAATGCGGGTAGTCCTTTGATATAATAACCTTGTTTGTGCTGTTTTCAATCTAATGAATATGAATGTTGTCATATAGTGGTTTTGGGATTTATTTTAAAATCCATGCAATGTCCCTCTGATATGTGATTTGTGTGCGTATTAATATGTGAGGTTTTGACCATTGTACTTTTTGTAAATTAATTGGTATATTTGGGTGTTGTGCGGTTTACAATGTTGCCCCCCCCCCCCACACACACACATGTGTAAATGTTCCTTTTGTTGCTAATAGTTTGCTCCCACGCATGGGAGACTCATTACTTATTTTTCTATAAAAATAAAAATTGGCATTTGAAAATTTCTAGGCTATGGGTTCTGGGGTAATTACCCAGTAACATAAACATTTTTTGTACCTTGGGTCTAACACCCTGCAGTTGATTCCCAAGCCATTCAAAGTCACTTAACCTTAGTCTGCCAAACAATATTTGATGCATGCAAGGTAAATTAAATTACCAGAAACTAATTATGCAATTGGTTGCAGTGGTTCAGTGCTCGTGTCAAATGTATTTAAGGTTGTAGATTTGAGCCCGTTGTCACCAAGTGTTATGCTCTTGGGCTGGCAAGTACCTAGATTGTCTCTATCTACCCAGGAGTTGAATGGGGTACCGGCATATACTGGGATTTGCAGAGTCTGGCAGTGCGGGAGGTGTGCCGAACCTCCACAGGCATCATAAACTTATGAGGATGGAGTCTGGCCCAACAACAGTGACTGAATGCTGGGTCAGCCCGCGGCGCACCTTTTGCATTCGCCTTTGTGCGTGTATATTTTGAAGGTCACAGCTCTATAAGGTCATGTAAAAACACGCATATCCATGTAGTCCTCATCTACATTTGCGCCAATATTTTGGTAGGATGGCAAATGTTCCTAATTTGCTTGTCCTTTACAGGTACCTGATTTGTTAAGGCATTCGTGATTTGGCATACCATCATTATGAATTAAATCTTTTTGAAAATTCATGTTTATTGAGCAGCTGCAAATTCGCAGGGGTATAAGCTTTGGTAATATTTTATTTGCAATGCTTGGGTGTTGGATAAAGACCTCCTCGAATTTATCAAAATCTAAGTCTGAAGTTTTTGGGCTCTGGAAAAAAAATCCAAACTGTTCAATGTTTGGGGTTTAGATTTTTAGATTTTCTTCGCATGTTGGGTTCTTAATATATTGGGGGCATCGCTTTTTTACTTCAGGAGTCAGCGGCACAGGTTATAGGCGGAACGCCCACTCAAGATTTAAAAGTTGGGTAATCTGTGTGGTTTCAATCAATAGAGTAATTTAGCCCGCTCCTAAAGAGGGTATGCATGTGACGTCATCAACCGTAATGCTGTACTTTGTTCAGCAGAATCAAAAATCAGGAAACCGCTGTTTTTGCACCACGTTATTGGCATTCATACGTGTTGATTTCCAAGGTTGCACGCAAACATTTAAATGAAATGGACTGCATACAGGTACAGGACAATCGTTTGATTACTTTTGTTCCTAGCCAATCGATTGAGACAGGCACTACCTCTATTTGCTTACCACATAAAAATTTACAGCTTTCCGTGTGGTTTTTATGGTTATAGAATTAATTATCAATAACCAAGGTGCAACAAACATAATACCACGGCGGTTCGCGTGCGCGTGATAATTATTTTGTAGAAAGTTACGGGTCTCTCATGTGGTAGTGCGTATTTGGAGAGCTATGGGTGTGTCACTTGGTTGAAGTTGTGTATATGTGAATTATAAAATTAGGCCTGCCTGATTGATACACGTAAAAAGCTTAATTAATTTCCTAAATAAATCAAGAGAGGGCTTTGATATTCTGTTGTGTTAGCCATAAGTGAAGCCCTCCTTTTTGCATTACGGTTATATATATATGTTACATACTAAAGGTCATAGGCCACCCTGATCATTTGTATGCAAGCTGTTGTAATTTTCAAATTTGGTTGAAAATGTGCTATTGTCTTTTTTTGTGCGCTTCATTTGTGATTGGTTGTCACCATATCTATACATTCCCCAAGCATTGCCTTAAAGACGGGCAAACTCTTAAGTTTTTATAATATATGCATCAGCATTATACAATTTCGCATGTTTCTAAACCCAAATGCTTGTGATCGGTGCTATATTTGGGCCCATTTTTCCAACGTGTTATTTACTGTAATAAATTCTTGTGTTTGGTTGAACATGTATGAGTTATGTAATGAGTACGTTTAGGCGTGATTTTTAATGCATATTGGGTTTCATTGAATTTGCATAAAAACTTTTGGGTTTTGGATTCATTTTTACCATGGGTTATATTGCGCCAAATGCTTGCGTGGCGTGTTATTTGTTTTTTGTTTATGGGTGGGTTAGTTTTCTTTTATATTTCTTTTGTTTATCACATTTAAAGAAAACCCCTGGTATAGATCTTCCTTTTAAATGGATCTGCCCATCTTTGTTTACAAATCGCCAAATTGGATTCCTTCATCATAAACTGTTTGATTTGGTGGGCCTTCTCCCAGTAAGAAAGCATTGGTTTTTGGGTGTTGTTCGTTGGAGGGGAGGAGTTTAGGCAAAGTGTGTTTATAAATCGTGATTGGTTATGACATATGCTATTGGGTTAGGGTTTATTTGTCTGTTATATTGCCAAGTGGGGCCCCAGGGTTAATGCGGAAAGCAAGTTGGTACAGTCAAACTTGAATGAATTTGCGCACGACGTGTGCAGATGAAAATGGCAATGGGGGAGGGCTTTTTTAGTTCGGACTCTCAATCAAACCTAACTAATGCGCTGGGTTATTTAAACCTTAACCTTGGTACCTTCTGCTATCCGCGTCAGGATGGTGGTGGCCAATCAATGTTGGGCATCATTCAAAATTTTATCCAATCGAAGTTGGGGACATATTGTGGCGTTCGCCCCATTTTATTAATCAAGGAATGAGTTAATGTAGCGGCCTTCTTAGTTGGTGGGATTTAAAGTATTCATGACGAACTGTAGATTTGGTATACAAAAGGACTTGATGTAAATTTAAAATGTGCAAATGCTTGGTATTCTCTGTTAACCCCCCCCCCGCCGGGGATGGGTGGGGGTGCGTGGTTCAAGTTCTGGCTCAGAAAACTTGTTTGGGACCAGTTTCATTTATCTTGGCCAAAAACGCGGCTATTGCTTTTATTTGGCATTTATTTTTGATTTCAATCTTAATATGCAATTTTATCTTTATGATAACTGATTGTGAGCGAGCCAGAAGTACTGAATGCAGGCTCTGCGATTGCTCTAGTAGTAATTAGAGTACGTATCAAATGTTGAGCTGACAATTAAGGATATTAAAGGGAATTTTCACTTCAATTGTAGTTCAGGCAATCCAGAGGTATTTGACTTTAAGGATTTCGTGCCACTCAGTTTCAGTCTTGATTGCATTAATTAAATTATGCATATTGCAATTATATCTTTAGATATCGGATGTATTCTTAGAGGCATAGAGGTACCTGACTTTTCAGGTTCCAAAGTTTTAAGTAATATTCAAACATTTCTTCTAGGCAGCCCTGAGTATGACTTAAGGGCCCTTTAAACTAAGTTTGATTAACAACTGTAATCCAATATTCTACTTGATTCCCTGGACTGTGCGGGTAAGCCAGGCAAATGGTTATTTATTATCCGAATATAGTAATGTCAGCCTAATCTTTGCTACAAATTTACAATGTATATTACAACATTTAGAATTTTGAATTTATTAAAAAATTAAAAAATTCAAAATTCATTGGTGAAAAAATTTGGTTAGAGGAAATTGTCTCATGACAAGGGCATGCAAACATAAGAATTTTATTATTTACATATGTGGCTTGTTCATACCTAAAATTACATATGTGGCTGCTTTACAGAAAATTGATGTGGCTTTACGATGGCTCAATCGGTGATATGGGTTATTAGGGGAAAGCTGCTCTCCCAAGCCCATGGTACTTAAAATGAATTGTTCTCAACGCCAGGCTTAATCTTTGCTATAATGGTGGCTGTAGTGTATATATGATGATGTTTTAATTGGCTTGCAGTAAGTTAAATTCACTTGGTGTGAATATTTTGGCTAGAGGAAACTGGCTATGACAAGGGCATGCATTCATAAGAAGTATTATTTACATATGTGGTTTGTCATACTAAAATTTTGAATATGGACTTTAACAGTAAATTGCTGTTGGCTTACAGATGGCTTCAATCTGTGGTATGGGTTATTAGGGGAAACTGTCTCCAGGCCAGGGTTGTTTTTTAAATAAATATTTCTCAAAGCCAAAGCCATCTTGAAAAAACTATGGTTGTTTGGGAGAAACCTGTATGAATGAATAACGGAATACGTCCTACGCACGATGTGATTGCAATTGGCAAACCTTGTCTTGTCCCATTCTTTTGTCTGTGGATAATTCCAATTTTTATTTATTTTTGATGTAATCTTTTTGTAATGTTAACATCTTTTGTCCTATGATGAAACATTAATGTCATTAATGCATATTTGAACTCTCGCATGTGGTGCTTGTGGAGTGTATTTAACCCTCATCCAACCAAGGTGATTTTCCACTACATTCACGACCTGTTTTTTTCGTAATTAAGGGACAAAACATCATCTTGTTTGGTATCAGTGTGTAGTACATTTGTCATTTTTTAAACAAAGTCCAAAAACATATCAAGTGTTAACAATATGTGACATCATAACTGAGTTGAGTTTATTTATAAAGTATTTGTTAAGGAAATCTCCAAAATCAATGGATTTTCGACCATTTTGTGAGACAGGGATTATTGTAGGGTGGGTGTGGTAATAACCTATTTTGGTGCCCATTTTGGACGCCATCGTGAATTGAAAACATATGTGCCAATGACAAGAAAAGGGCACATTATGTATTTTAGACAGGAATTCATTACATACAAAAAATGGATTGTTTATAAATTTTAGATGTTGCTATAATTGGATTTGAAAGGAAATATATATTTGGAGGCCAATAAGTCGCCATCTTGAATGGGCCATTTTTGGGGGTGGCCACCCAGATGTGTTGGGGTCGTCTAGAAAAGTTTCAAAGTGTGATTTGATTGTGGTTGAGCTCTGAGCGTAGTAGTAACAAAGGATGTGGTGGTTACCCAGGCAGATGGCAGCTCCTTAAAATGCTTGTTGCTAGGGTAATTTGTTACCTAGCAAACCGTTGTAAGGAAAGGTCTGTATATTTTGGCGCCACCCCTGAAAATGATCAGTAGTGGGTGAAGAATAATTGTGTCAAGTCTTATGCTTTTATCATTTCTGAGCAATAGTTGCCCTGTTATTTTGCAACCCCTCGCCTGACTAAATCAACAATGTCAAGTTGGAAAACCCTTCGACCTTTGGATTACAAGACGCGCACATACAGACGCACGCAACGCAACGATCATTCTTTATAATACTGAAATAAAGTTACATAACGGAATATAAAGCGTGACGTACATGAATGAGCCGCATGAGACGAGTTCAAAATATATGCTTCCTGGAGATGAATCGGGCCAGAATCGTCATATTAGCCATCGACTTTGATGGACACCCTAATGGTCTAAATTGGAACTTCATTTAGTACTACGACGACGACGACAACTGTACCCGCTACGCTGCTACGTTACGGTATCGGTATTCGCTATTCGGTTAACGCGAAAGGCATGCACAAATGTTCATAAATTCAGTTAAAGGAAACCTCAAAAGAGCGGATTCGTAGTTACGGACTTCACGAGTGGCGAAGCCCGAGTGATTCGAAAACTACGATCCATCTTTGAGGGTTCCCTGACTTAAACATGTAAACCATTGCTACCAAGTTTAACTCATTGTCAGGACAAATCATCAATCCTTTGAAAACCTTCTTGTGCATATTATCATCCATTGCGAGTCTGAAGAGTGAATTGAAAGCTGTTAATTGGCACGTAAGATTAATATCGATATCCTTCGAGGTCCACACATCAGGACTGTGGAGATGCATACTTGCTACATGAACCGTGCTGTCTGGATGTCTCAGGTACCAAATTCAGTGGACATGATTCTACACGGTTTAGCGTAGTTCGAACGCTCTGCAAGGAGGAAGGATTTGGAAAATTAGGCAACAATGTCACACCCAGATATCCAGCCAATGCGAATCACACACTGGGGATTACTATTGACCGACAGACAAATGTCTTTATAACTGAGTTATACGGGACAATATTATTAATTGTAAATCCACGGGATATGCACTTGGATTACATTTACAACCATAGTTTCGGATTCACTTGCCATGGTTATGACAGGGAGGAATGGATTTAGGAGTAATACATGGGACTTTAAATAAGGCAAACGGATTTATCCATATAACGCAAGATTATCAAGCCACTTCTACTTCTGCTTGGATACTGCACAACAGCATGGTTGGACAAAACCGTGCCGGAATTCATTTTAACCACCCCCAAACATGGGGAAAACTATTGAACGACCG
This sequence comes from Ophioderma brevispina, assembly GCA_023653785.1. Taxonomy (NCBI): domain Eukaryota; kingdom Metazoa; phylum Echinodermata; class Ophiuroidea; order Amphilepidida; family Ophiodermatidae; genus Ophioderma; species Ophioderma brevispina. Next base: position 26,263 of record JAMKCH010052401.1, read on the forward strand.
ATCATGAGAATTTCTAAAGGACAAGATTAATTTTTGAAATGTACTATTCCCCGGAGTATGCCAAGGAGTACAACATTTACAATGTCAAGATGTGCAGTCTAGAAGGTGCGGTGAAATGTTTCATTTTATATACCAAAAATGTCCGGGAAGGGTTAGAGGGTACTCAAATATATGACCATACGGGGACGGGTCGTAAGTATGGGTCCATTTTCAACTTCTGGTCGATGAAAGACACTTTTCAGGCCATTTATTGTAATAGGTCCCTTTTTTAAAATCTTATAAAATTTGATTGAAATGAGTACTGAGTTCAAATTTCTAATTGAAAGCAAACTTTGCTAATAACGTCGAAATTTTTGAGGAGGAAAATGGCATATTAAGGAATTTGGCCATAAAAATCTACATTCTTGTAAGATAGAGCTTTTTCAGCAAAAAAATGGTATAGATATGTCATGTTTGCCAGACTTTTGGAGGCACGTTCCTACCCAAAGCAAATTTGAGACCCCGTGAGGAAATTGTCTCGGTTGCACGCGCTACCCCATGTTAAAAATTGCGTGCGATTGAGACATTGCATTTTGATAATGTTTTGGGTCTTATCACAGTTTTAAAATGAGCCAAAAGGTAAGAACGATAAAAAAAAAATCCAGGTAGCACATGATTTTTTTTACTAAAAATACAATGACGCTGAGGGTTTCGGGCAAACAAAAGACAAAAGAAAAGCTGAGACAAACTTTTTGTTGCCCATATCATTACAGATGAAAGGTTCAATATAGGGCTTGTCGGTACAGAATTTTTAGTCAATATGGGTATTATACCTCAAGCAACCTAACGTTTGTGCCCATCTGCATTGCCCCTGAAAATTGTGAAAAAAAACTTAGGACACGTGTAAAGATAGAGACGTCCCCGCCCCATTGGTTTTGTTTTGACTCACATTAGGACCTTTAAAAATAGAGCCAAATCATAATCATATGGATAATACAAAACTGATTAAAAATATTAAAATATAATCACTCGATTGACAACAATACGAGGCTATGTAAAACTGCATTAAACTTAATGAGACCTTAAACGAGGCTAAACAATAACGAACTTTTACATGATACCTTAACGTGGAAAACAAGAATAATCCGCATTTTAAGAAATTATAATTCGATATAAACCATCTGTAGTAAAATTCAAGCATAGGCCTAACAAGTTAAGAATATACAGTAGAAATTGAAAGTTGAAATAAGTTATAAAAATAAAAAAATCCAAAAAAAATAATATATATTTTTTAAGCGCCCAAAACCCAGAACCGAAAAGGAGTTACATTTTGAAACATACATGACATAAGATTGAGGCCTGAAATAAAGTTGGAAGGAAATTGTGAATACAGACATAGATCAACCAAGAGATAAGACCGAAATAGGTGAAGGAATTTTAAAAAAAACATGTTAACACTGGAGTGCATATGTTTATTAAAAAACAACACGGGTACAAAAAATAATAAAAAAGTACAACAAATATTTCAGACAACAAAAAAAACAACTTCTGTCATCCCAAGTCGGTATTTTCACATGATTTCTGTTATTAATGTTGTAGACCCATTGTATATTCGTTCACACGTAAATACCACAACAGGTCAATCTATTTACTAAATCGTGGAGGATCAATTGCTACGAATCTTCTGGTAACATGTTAATGTGGTGTTAAATTCCCGTAGTTTCGTAGATACGAGTCCACACTTGACTGTAGATTACGTAGATACGAATCTACACTTAGACATGAAAACAGAAGAATGTAGATTAGAAATAGACACACGGTTTTAGTATAAATAGATAAGTCAAGTGCAATGGTTTTTTAAAATGGAGATATTGCGAACCGTTGGTATTTCATATGAAGATGCATGCCCACAAACAAGCTGCTACTACTACTTCTGCTGTGTGTTATACAACTATAGTAGGGTTAAAAATAAGGGGGTCCCGTGACCTGGAGGAGCAACAGGTTTCGTTTTGCCAATGGGATTTAGTACTTTAATGGGTATATTTAAAACGGAAAATGAGCTCCGTATGCACCTCCCAAAGTGTGGGCAAACCCATGAGAGTGAAAATCCAAAAAAATGGCCGCTGTGGCTCTCTTGGAAAAATTTCGAAATTATGTATCTCTTGAAAAAATAACGAGACAACAAGGAATAAGGGTCTTTTATGACTCAGTTGATGTCAGGAAGGACCAGTTTCTTAAAGTTTTTGTTCATTACGATGTCATCTTTTACTGTGAAATCAAAGATGGCGCCACTGGCTATGTTAATATATGCAAATTTTTACATAGTCCAAGCCACTACACCTTTGAAGATAGTTTATGTAAAATTGTTTTAGTGTTAACGTGGCCAGAAATCCATTCCCGATGTAGTTTGTTAACCTAGAGGCCACTCCGCTATGTAGAAATCCAAAATGGCTGCCGGCAGCCATCTTGAAGTTAAGCCAAATTTGTCTATCCTTGAACAAGTAGCTTACAACATGGAATAAGTGTTCTTTTTGACTAATAGGAGATAAGACGTCCATTTCTGATTGAGTTTCGCATTAGAGTGTCATCTACTGTGAAATCCAAAGATGGCTGCCACTGACTTATTATTACAGATTATATGCAAATATTTATATAGTCCAAACCCGGTCACTTTTGAAGAAGGGTAAAGGTAAATTTTTTATGTATTGTTTAAGCGTTTACGTGACCGGAAAATCCATCCAGGACTCGATTTGTTAACTGGAGGCCACATCAATATTGTTAAAACTCCACAATGGCTGGCGGTGACAATATTGCGAAATTAACAAATTTCTAATCTCTTGAACGCCACGAAGTAGTAACTTACAAACATGGAGAAACCGTGTTTTTTTACTATGACCAGGGGTCCGTCCCTAGTATATCCATATCATGCGTATTTCCTACCAGAATACCTTTTTATTACCCAATTACCACAGGGCTCTTTGGATTAAATAAATTGGTTCCCCTCCAATGAGGCTGACATATTGCAGCGTAGATTTTCATCACGGACTCTACTTAAGCCAATACTGGCACATTTTGAAGAGCGCCCCCAATTTTCAAAAAAAATTTGAATATTTTGGCCACATACGTTGGTGCATTTTGTCTAGGAAACTATTACTGCGAATGAAATGAAATGCTAAAAAATGGTATTTATCATAAAATAAGCGGATTTGTAATAAGAATTTGGATCCCAGATTGGACTTAACGGCCAGAGTGGAAAACTTTGCTTACGTTTATGTAAGCCATGATTGAAATAGTGCCACCTCGAAGAAATAACCTCTACTAGTTTCCGGAACAACAATATTAAACACAACTAATGGGTGAGCGAGACACGTACACATGGCGCTATTTCCGGCTATTTCACATTGGAAGGCCGTTTCCAGCAGCCGTTTGAAATATTATCGGGGATCCCGAATAATAATTATTTAATTACAAAATTTCCTTCGTTTGTGTGTGGGACAGACATTGTCGAGCGTAACCATTCACAGGTATGGTTTACGAGCCAGTACCAATGCAACCGTGTAAAAATCTCATTTTTTTTGAAAAAATTGGGGCGCTCTTCAAAAAAAATGTGCTTAATATTGCTTTAGTTTGGGCGAACGGAAACTCATGGAGAGTCAATGAATGCATTTACATATTCCAAGCCAGTTCATAATGTGGAGAATCATTATTGGTGTTTTGAGTAATTGTGTGACCAGAAAATTCATTCCAAGTGTAATTTGTTTTTCTTAAATGCTACCATTACTATAAACAATCCAATGCCACTGCGGCCATCTTGGAATTACATATCTCTTGAGTAAAACAACTCGCTATTATGGTGTTTTTTTTTTGACTAATTTGGATGATCAGGATGGTCAACTCACATTTTGTAATTCATTTTGTTCGAAACACATCTTCAAATGAAATACAAGAGTATGATTTTTCAGAATGCCCCATATGCATTTTCATGCTTTGCTTCAACCCAGTAAAGTTACCGTCACGTTCACGGTATATAGATCTTACTTATTTTGAATATAATTATGAAGGATATTGAGGTTTACATTCAGTAAAAAAAGATGTGAAACAGTTGATGAGCCTATTACGTTTCGCAAGTCTGTTATCCCCAGAGATTTTAATTTGAATCATGCTTGTGGTCCAGTGGAGAAGCGCAGGACTCGTGATCAATATACCGTTAAAATCGTGAGTTCGATTTCCGCCGTGGCAACGTGTGATGTGTCTCGGGCCAGATACTTAGTCTCAATTGCTTCGCCAACCAAGCGAAAATTGGGGAGTGTTATAGGTGATATTACAATCCACGTGCTGATAGGATTGTGTGCTTAGCCAGCTGGCACCCAGATGAAGGGAACTGATTGTGACGATTCCTTGATGGCAGCGTAATAATAGGGGAATAAAGTGGCCATAGGGCCCCGAGCTTCCCGTTGGACGGATACGTGCGCTTTATAAATGGACAATATTTTTATTAATGTTATTATTATAATCGTATAATTGAGATGACTATTAGCAGATATACGGCCATTTAAAAACACGTTTGGTGAAATCAAGATGGCCACCATATACTATTTTGAGTATATGATGGGAAATTCCCACTTTCCAAGTCGTTACCATACGACCAAAGAGGTTTAACAGCGCTTCAGATTTGGAGTGGCAACAGAAGATGAATTCTACATTTGTCAGATGTGTGCTTATTAAAGCAATAATAGCACATTTTTTTTAATAGATTATTTTTTTTATATTTTTCAAAAAAATTGAGTTTTTTAACACGGGTGGGGGTTGAATTCGTCAACTGGCTTTGTAAAAACTATACCTGTGAATGATTAAGCTCGAAAATGTCATGTGTCGAAACGAAGGAATTTTGTAATTAGAATTATCAAATCGGCGATCTCCGATAACAATTCAAAGGCTGCTGGAAACGGAATTCCAATATGAAATAGCCGCAAAATAGCGCCATGAATCGGTCTACACTCATCCATAGTTGTTTTATTGGTCAGGAAAGTCACGTTCGAGGTCATTTCTTGAGGTGGCACTCTTTCATAATGGACGGATATAAAATTAGCATTTCCTGTCTCCAGCTTCATGTGCCGTTAGGTACAATCTGGATCCTAATTCTAATTACAAAATCGCCACCTGCGGGGTCGGGGTTAAGAATTGGCCCCGATGTGCTCCCTGATTGCTCGAAGAGGCGAGTAAAGCGGGCAACTCGTCGTTATCGTGAACGACGGGTTGTATTTTTAAATTTAGGATTTATATTAAGTTTAAGATAATAAGTAATAATGATGTTCCATTGTATGATTGTATTTAAGTACTTAAAAGTGTTAAATTATCATGTGTCAATCAGTATGAATTGTATTACGTGGTTAATAGCTGTATAAGTTTGGGGTATAATGCTCAAGTGAATTACCAAAAAAACACATGTATACAAATGTGTGACCATCTATTTTAAATGTTTTGCTTAATGTTTCAATAGTGTATTGATTTATCCTGTTTTGAAAAGGGATCTCATGTTGGGGTTGTCTGATTGGGATGTGATTATTCAGTATTGGAAGTTAATTTTTTGCTTGATACATGGATGGGTGATGAACTTTTGTCATCAGTGTATGAGGTGTATAATATAATTAAACATTTATCAGGACTGAGTATATTTTGGAAGCTGGTTTTTGTAGATAAGTGTTTTCTATGTGGATTGTTGCAATTAATTGGTTTATCTTGTTTTATTAGTTTATCAGGGTATCGTGTACCTTTTTATTTGAATTTATTGAATGAAGTTTTAATTTAAAACTAAGGACACGATATGACACAATCGTGTTGAGTTGTCGTTAATTTTAATACTCACTCAATTACAAAATCGCTTATTTTATGATAAATACGATTTTTTAGCATTCTCGTCGCAGGTGCAGCTTCCTGGACAAGTACCAACATAACTGTGCAAAAAATATCAAATTTTGAAACTTTGGGGCGCTCTTAAACAGGTGCTGTTATTGCTTTAACATGTTATACCTGCCAAAACTAACACCTGGCAGCTAGGCAGATGGGGTCTTTTTGCCTTAAACCCTCGAATGGGGTTGCAAAACATTACCCATTTTTAAATAACCAATTGATAATCGTCTATAGTAGGTGTTGTCTTACACAACCACTGCTCATGTGTGATAAAAAAAACTTTGCCATGGGACATTTCAGAAAAAATACTATACAGAAGAGAAATAAGATCAACTAACCCTGTAGTAACCAAAGAATCCAGCTTATATGGAGGTATTTGAGTAACTTGATGCAGTAATTGATATGACGGTAAGTATATAAGTTGTAAAGGTCAATGACCGCGCCTATTAAGAAATACCCCAGAGAAAATACTTAAAAACACAACAAAATACTGTGAATTTTATGTTATGGTTATTCATGTTAGAGTGTTAGTGAGAATCAGATGCCCTAACTGGTCCTCGTAAAAAAAAGGTCAGTTTAGGTGTTCCAGGGCACTTTCCGCCAATGCAGCCCAATAGCCTATAACTCTTTGCTCATCTCTGTTCGCACTCAGGGTGCATTGTTACTTTTAAGATGCTCTAAAAGTTCACCTATTTCCTAAGATTTGAGCATGGTATAAGTGTCTCCCATGATTTTCTCCTTTGATTGTGAGGATGTTTCTTAATATAGCTAAATAGATGTTAAGTGTTTATTTCATGGTCCATTCACTTTAAATCAATGATTATTATTAAGCTTATACGCTAAATTGTTCATTGCTCTTAATTGATAATGCGCTATATCAATGATTTTGTCATAGTGAAGTGGACCCTTAACCCCCTTTTGCCTCTTCAAGCAGACCCACCCGTGTCAATGTAAACCAAAATGACACGTTTTTTTGATTATCACCTAATGAACATTTGACCATGATTTTTTTTTTAAATACAGAAAAAAGCCAACAGTAGTTGTGTTTTATAAGTAGTTTGCCCATGGATTCTTACTAGGGGTTTACCCTTTACATATTAACTTATTACCCCTTATTATAAACCCCTAACAGTTTTGTTATCACATGAAGCAGTGGGTGTGCAAGACAACAAATACCTAGACGGTTTTCAATTGTTTAGTAAAATGGTAATGTTTTGCAACAAAACAAATTTGTAATAATGAGATTGAGCATGGGTAGATGATATCCTGAGTTCCCAGATATTTTGGATATCAAAACTGACTGTCCTGAACCCCATTTGGACACGCCAAACTGAAACCAAGACCCCCATTCACTTCAATCTACAACCAACGACACGACCCCTTTTTCATAATATCAATCTAAAGCCCCAAGGAACCTTTTATCTATGAAAAAATCCCACACTGAAAGCTATTTTCGTACCATATGGTTCGGACCACATATAAGTCGCATTATATCGCAAGTGCCCCCCCCCCCCCCATTGGTTGCTATCCCCAAATACTGCATTGTGCCACTTCACAAGACCCTACACAGATTAAACTATACTTCCTGAACTACTGTTCAGGATTGTAAAAAATACTATTTTATATTTTAAGCAATTTTCAGGA
>JAMKCH010052402.1:0-10116 GCA_023653785.1 Ophioderma brevispina
TCCGTCTTAGCGGCAAAATACACGGAATCCTGACCGGCGAGTTTACGTCTAGTGGGTAGATGTAATCTGTGTCTACTCATTGGTATCTGTGTGGTAACGACCATAAGAAATTGGCTGTGTAATTGTCATTCAAAAGGTGTCCCAGCCTTGGGGAGGATAATCAAGCAAGGCAGATATATACAATACATAGGCTAGTCCATTTGAAACACCCACCAGGATTGAAGACTGGAAAGTAATATGGGTTTCAAGTGGCACAAAAAGTATTTCGGCATGTTTTTGTCGCTCAGTATTGTGCCACAGTCCTACCATTTTGAAAGTTTTCGAAATATACATTTTAATGTCCTAGATCTTGCTCTGTCATTTAATACCTGGCTTGTAAACAAGCAATGCAGAAAATGGGCCGAGATTATAACTCCCGAAAGACGCAAACCCCCAACCCAAAGTGTTCAGTTTTTTGGATTTTTCACTGGGCATTGCAGTGTATGGGACATTTTATTTATAACAATTGCTATATAGCCAGGACAAGCCCAAAGTGACATAGCACTAATTAAAGGGTGCCCAATAAAACACCAAAATAAGAGGCAGCCCTAAAATCCAAAAGTGACAAGGAATGGCGGATGGAAAAGCAATAAAATAAAAGGGGACTAGACGAATGGGAAAATACAACAAACCTAAGACGATAGGCTCCAAATGAGGAGGCTAACAGCGCTTTGAAGGCTTTTTAGGGAGGTGCACCTTACAACATCCTCGGGCAGTTAGTTCCATTATGGGAGTCAACATGCTAAAAAACCTTTTGGAAAGCGAGCATCCTGCGGAATGGTGGATCAAGAGAGAGGCTATTGAGATTGTCTAGGGTGGGTCTAGGTGCGACTGAAGGGAGTTAGGAAAGATCAAAGGTGGGTTAAGAAATCTTGAAGAATGGGCAACAAAAAAAACAGTGACAGCAATGTCAAGGCGCTTAGATAGGAGCAGATTGGAGAGCAAGGAGACATCTTCATGGGAGAGATTGCAGACTGGAGAATGACTCTGCAGGCAAAGAATCGCTAAGTAGATTCCAACCTGTTGTTTAGCGTGATGTTTTTAAAGGATGCCAAGTTAACTGCCGTCCTCAAGGATTGGTTGAACCGATGCAAGTTACAGAAAGATGGGCGTTATGGTAGGGGAGGCGTGTTAAAAGGCCTGTGGATATAGCCTATGGTTTCCTGGCTTTCTTGCCGATATAGTCCACGTGCCTTTCCAGGATAAATTTTCAGAGCGGTGGATACCAAGGAATTTGACAGAGGAACTCTTTCAAGATACGTGGTTTATTCAGGCTGGGCTGAACAGAGGTTGTAAAAGGGTTTTTCTTGGTGGAAATGACCATAGTCGGTAGACCTTCATGTGACCGTAAAGTTGACTATATTGCATTTTTTTGCGAAAATTATAGTTAGGGGTGTGAATAATAACGCCGGTTGCCACCTGGGCCTCTTTGGCATTTGAGTAAACTCCAAGATGGCGTCGCCATTAAAGATAATTATGATTTCAACCCTATATTATCAAACTATGGCGTTACTAGATATACTATATGATCCAATGACAAGTGTTTAGGCACCTTGTAACATTAAGTCATACTTTCAAATTCAAAATGGAAGCCAAATCAATAATTTTAAAATATGCCCTATAACGGCAAATACCTGCGATAAAAATAGACCTGAACTACTTATGTTATGTCAGTAGACACAATAAATAGATTTTGATACTTTTAAAAGTGTCACATGCGTCAAGACAAATCTGGCAGCAAAACGTGAAACAATCGGCAAAAAGACTTGACAACAACTTCATAAGTATTAGCAGCCGTCAAATCTCAATCAATGTGGCCAATGACATTAGAAATGTCCTTTGATCCTAACATGTACAACATACATTTCAATGTGTTTAAATGCGCCAAAATCGAAATAAAACCAATATGGTCCCAAGTTTCAAATACCAAGGAATTACATATTTTTCACATATATTGCACTCAATTTATATTTTGACACATTTTTATTCATCGGGTTTACCTGGTTCACTTGGTTATTAATCATCGGTAATTTCTGATTGTTTCATTGACACAATAAGTTATACTTGACGTTGAAGAAAATGAAGATAAGAACGATCATTCGATATAGATAAGAAAGAGTAGCGGCCCCAAGACAGAGCCCTGGGGAACACCAGACAGACAGACAGAATCACAGAAGAAATGCCATGAACAGAAAGAGACTGTGTACGGCCGGAAAGGTAGGACCTTAGCCAGCAAAGAGGGGACCAGTGATCCCAGCAAATGGAGTTTACGCAAAGAGGGCCATGGGGACGTGTCAAAGGCCTTACTTAGGACGAATAAGGCTACGCACAATTTTTCCGACTTTCGAGATCTCATACCAATCATTAAGGGCCGTGAGGAGGGCATCGGCAGTGGACGACTTCGGAGAGAAAGCCAAATTGAATGTTTGTTTAGACTTTGTTGCAATTAAGATGAGAGGATGTGGCTTTGTGGATACCCTTTCCAACATCTTGCAAGACAATTGGTTGTAATGATCTGGGACGGTAGGTGAAACAGAGTGAAGATCACCAGACTTGAAGATCCTTAAAATGACCCGACAGTTTCCATGCACTGTGGGTGAACACACCATGGAGAATGAAAGAATAAAGATCTTCAAAGAATGGATGAACATAACATAACAATTAACATGTCGGACACACATAATATTGCAAGTAGGCTTCTCGCCATTCAGTGGAAACTCTTTTGTAAATCATACACACATATTAGTGCCTTTGTACCACACAGTGCCCATTGAAAAATCCAAAAACTGCAACTTTGGTTGGGGAGTTTTGTGTGTTTTCGGGTGCTGTTATCTCAGCCATTTTTGCACCTTTTTTCTCAATGTGGGTGTTACAACTGAAGGCAGGACCTAGGAGGCAACAAAGTGTATATTTTGAAAACTTTCCCGAAAACTTTTTGTGCCATAGTGTATTTCGGAATGAAGAAGTTACTTGAAATTCAGGCTGTTTGGGAGTCGCCTCATTTAGAATTTGTTAAGTTGTTTGAGTTAATTTCTCAAAAATAGCATTTATTTGAATTTTAAAATCAACATAGCAATTTGAAATATGTTTAGTTTTGTGATCCCAATTTTTCAATTTTGGGGATCTGATTCCTAGTATCTCTCACAGAGGGTTGGCAAATTTAATTTGCTTTCAAATCTTTATTGTAATCAAAAACCTTTCTGCATTCTATTTTCCACTTTTCTGCCTGCTTACCAAATTTGAAGTCATGTGGTATTTTTGGTAATAAAGCATAGCGTGCCTGTTTGCCTAAAATTTGGTTACTGAAAAAGCATTTTCTCAACCATGTAAGTGGTTGATTTCTAGCTTGGCTGGAAGATTGATGTTTTGTGGTTTGATGATTATTTTATTAAATTTAAGTAAAAAAAGATTTTATTGTCAGAATGACAAATAACCTTTCTCATGCGAGGACAGCTGTTTGATCTCATGCAAACAGGCCCACCATACGTGGTGCAGTCACACCCCTTCCCCCCCCAAAAAAACGGTTCACTTTTTGCTAATTTTTGGTAATAAGATCAAAATTTTAGAGAAATCTGACCAAAAAGTTGGTGATGAGTGTTCAAAAAGTCCAATAAAAAGGTCCACTTTCGAAGTTCCCACCCCCTAAAATCCTTATGTATGGCTTGATGAAATTTCTCCTTATTTTTGAAAATTTTAAAGCAGTGGGTTTTGATTGATACCAATTGGACAACTGTAATAGTAGGAACATGCCAAGAGCTTATTGCCCCTTAAAAATCAGAAAAATCCATTGTGGGGCTATACAAAGGCTATGATTGTATGTATAGATTCTATGTGCCCAATGTTCATAAAAGAGATGTAAAAAACGAGATTTTTAAGGAAAAATTACATTTGCCCGCCAATGAAATTTGTAAAATTTACATAGGATGTATTCAGTGAGATGAATGAATAGGACAGGGTTTCAGATTTGAAGTTAGGGTTTTACTGCCAAAAGTTTAAAAGTGTGAAGGTGCTTTATGAATGAAACCAAAACATGTTTTCTAGGGTTACGATTTGTGAGAATCCAAATTTGAAGGTAAAAAAATGGCAAAAAATGTTGGATGCTTCCAAGATATTGTTTTTGGGGTATGGCCGCAACGCAATGCCGATGTCCAAATAAACCTATGTATTTTGCTGATAAGCATCTTGCATTCGAAAAAAAAAAATACTCAAAATATTTGCAGTTGACATTTTAATACTATATTCTTTGGGAGTTATATTTTGGGCATAATCAATGAACTTTTCAACAATGTCCCCTTTTTCATGTTTTTCGGGTTCTCGAAATGACCCAATTTAAGGTAAAATTTGGATGAAAATTGAAAAAAAAAAAAATTCAAGCCTATAATCTAAATCAGTTGTGAGGAAAACTGTGTATCAGTGATATTTTTTTTTATTCTGGTTTGTCATAATAAATTGACCATTCAATCAGCTGCAAAAGACTGCACAAATGCACAAAAACAAGCAATCTGTCTCATATTGTGGGTCAATTCAAGACCCTCTTGCTGCTGCTGGATTGGTTCTGTTTTAGCCAATGTCCACCCTACAGTGAAGGAAACATTTAAAACCATATTAAATTCAAAATTCCCTTTTAACATAGGACATGCCCACTGGCTGCACTAGGTGGTGGTCTCAAAACAAAACTTTAGTCCAACTTTCGCTTGTTAATCAGTCAGGCCAACATACTCTACCAGGCTCTGTGATGAAAGTGCACACACCATGTTTGATGGCAGCATATCAATGTGCCACCTTTAACTGCTGTGTTGCTCAATGTGGTGAGCTGAGAGCTTAGTGAGGGCAGATATTTGACACTTGTGGGTGAATTGAAACACTTTGTTATTTCAGTCAGTTGGAAGTATCATTATGATTATGCTTACACAATTCAATATCCCTTACCTTGTGTGACAGTCTGGATGGAGGAAGATGCAAGGCATGTTTATTGAAATGTTTATGAAAGAAAAACTGAAAAGAGATGCATGAAAAGTACTCTGCTTCACAAGTTCACTAGAGGATCTCCAATCCAAATACGGTATGTAGTATATGTTCATTAGCGTGTTATTTAGTAGTGCATGTTAGAAATTATATGAGAATGATAGAATCCCCTCCAAAGGATGAAATATTATTAATCTTTAAAAAATTGTTTCATTTTTAAAAATGTAAGTGGTTCCCCTCTTCAACATGTTCTAAATTGTTGTGTTTTCATTGGGATGTTGTTTCCTCTTGCAAAAACCGTTTATTACTAAAATGGAAGTTGGTATATTTGATACTCACATCTTTAGAACATTTGTAATACTTGGTCATAGTTGCCATCGTTGGTTCTTGATATTTGCCAATCAAGTTCATCTCCCAGTAGCGAACAGGTGGGGGGGCAATGTGCCCCCCAGAAGGACCATGACCGGGAAAAAAAATATCCCCGAAAAATCATGCTATCAGCCCTGTTTTGCCCGGTCTCTCAACAGGAAATTTCTATTACTCCCTACCGGGAGGAAAATATACTAAAAACGGGAGGAAATTGCCCCTCAGACCGGGAACCACTGTTACGCCCCTGATTCTACCACTATGACATAACACTAGTCTAAGATACAAAGTCTAGGGGCCGTCCGAACCGGGTAGGTAACCTCATCAAAGATGTCTGAAAGCCTTGAGTTGCGTGGCATGTGGCATGGGTTGCTTCTATGTAATCTAAACAAGAGGTGGGTTCAATTTTACTTCTGATGCAAAATTTGATATTTTAGACTTAGAGATTGTAATGAAAACTTCAGAAGGTGAGCGGCTGGACTGCGATGACAAACAGCGAGTATAGGTGTTACCTGGTTGCCCCCAAGCTGCTTACATTGAGAATGACCTCCATGGATACAAGATTCAATTTTACAGTGAAACAGTTGTCAAAATTATTATTTCCAATGTAACAGTGTAATGCTTTCTGTAATATGTATTTTTTAAGTTTTCATTGAAAGTTGCATTTCCTTTTTTTTTATCCAGGCATGAAAAAATAATAAACCGCATAGAGATGCTCTATGAGGTTTAAAACAATGCTCCCTTGTCCAGTAAGCAACCTGTTACAGAATTTGTTAGAAGTCTTTTTGTAATAGTTTGATTGAAATTGAGTGTAAGTCAATTTGCATAATACATTAATCGAAAAAAAACATTACACAAAATGTATCATGCCTATAGTCAAATAAATGAAGTCAAACTGGTCCTATGTGCAAGTGTTTGGTAATCATAACTTTGTAAATATTGCTTAAGCTATATAAGGTATACATTACCAGATTCTTAAAATTGCCACGATTTAGCAGAAATTTTAAAGTTCCCTTTACACACATTTTTGTGTAAAAAGCAAACAAGTTCAAATGACGTCTAGGGAATGAGTCCATCGTGTCTGTTTTGCTGTCTGTAACAAAGTTCACGTAACATTTGAGCCACATTTGAAAAAAAAGTTTGAAGGGATAAGCAGCGATGATGTGAGAGAATAAGAATGTGGAAATGCCTTTTATGCTTATAAATTGGGGATAGTTGTGAAAAAACACACCAAATAGTGAAAAAAAGGAGTTAGTGATTTTGAGGAATTGGTCATAACGCCCCACATAAATAGACATTTACCAGTGATGGCATCTCAAAATGTACCCTAAACGGCTGATTGTGTTTACACAGTACAGAATAAACAAATTATGTTGTGTTTGAGGGGTCAAACTGTATAGATCATGGTTGCACAATATCACGCTTCAAAAAATCTGGGACAGGAATTAACACGGACAGGCTTCTTTTGATCTCAAGTCGGAAAGTTTTATACGCATGTATAGAATTTACAAAATCGGATAAACAATCAGGTAAATGATAATCATATATTAGTTTTATTGTGGTTTTGCTTGTTACAGGTCAATTCAGGCAATGATTGTTAGAAGGTAAATAAAAAATCTAATTTATTGCAGTTTGATTGCACTGGTAAGCAGTCATGCTTGTGGAGGTAAATAACCATATATTTAAAAATTATTGAGTTTTTGCCTGCCACAGGTAATTCAGTTATGCTGTGGGAGGTAAACTAACCATATATTGATTTCGTGTGGTTGTCCTGACATAGGGAAAGAAGTCGGTGCTTGTGGGAGGTAAATAATAATATTTTTTTATTTTGCTTGCCACAGGTTATCAGTCCAAAGGTGTGAATAAATAACCGATTTGTGTCGCTGCCATAAGCAGGAAGACACATAGGGATCACTTTGTCCTGTGTTGTTGTCTGTTGTTGATGATGTCTTGGATGTATGTGTGCAAAAAGGGTTAACATTTGCATGTAATATCCACATACCTTTGATGGATTTAAACCAAACTTGGGGTTGGTACACAGGTGCAAACATGGCATCCCCCACTTGTTGATGAGGTCAAAGGTCAATGCCAAGGCCAAGGTCATGTGAGGTCAAGTTGTAAAATAGGCTGAAAAATTGTAAATTGACCTCATATGAAAAGTTGAAGTTCAATTGGAACCAAACTACAATCATAGGTGACAACATGGCATCCCCCACTTTTGAGGTCAAAGCGTCACATGCAGGTCAAAGGTCATGTGAGGTCAAGTTGTAAAATAGGCTGAAAATTGTAAAATGACCTCATATGAAAAGTTGAAGTTCAATTGGAACCAAACTGAATCATAGGGGCAACATGGCATCCCCCACTTGTTGAGTGAGGTCAAGGTCACATTGCCAAGGTCAAAGGTCATGTGAGGTCAAGTGGAAAATAGGCTGAAAATGTTGTAAAATTGACCTCAATGAAAAGGTTGAATGAAGTTCAATTGGAACCAAACTGATATAGGGCACAGGCATCCCCCACTTGTTGCTCGATGTCAAGGTCACATGCCAAGGGCAAAGGTCAATGTGAGGTCAGTGGTAAATAGGCTGCAAAAATGTAAACTGACTCAAATGAAAAGTTGAAGGGTCAATTTGGAAACCAAAACTGAAATATAAGGTTGGCAACATGGCATCCCCCACTTGTTGATGCGGTCAAGGGTCACATTGCCAAGGTCAAAAGTCATGTGAGGGCAAGTTGTATAATAGGCTGAAAATGTAAAATTGACCATTTGAAAAGTTGAAGTTCAGTTGGAAACCAAACTTGAATCATGGTGCAACATGGGATCCCTCATTGTTGATGCGGTTCAAGATCCTTGTTTAGGTCTATCATTCACTACGCGCCGCAGCAAACAAGCGGTCCGAGACCGAATGTATTTTTTTTTTGTGGTTTTGCCTGCACATGTCAGTCAGCAGCAAATGCTTGGGAGGTAAATAACTGTATATTTAATTTATTGTGGTGTGCCTCCACGGTATTCAGTCAATGCTTGTGGGAAGTGCACAGGTTTAGCATCAATGCTTTGTAGGTTGCCTGCACTTGCAACAGGTTAAGCAGTCAATGGCTTAATTGCACAGTTATAGAGTCAATGTTTGGGGGATTACTAACCAACTTGAATTTTATTGAGTTTTGCCTGCACAGTTCAGTCAATGCTGTGGATGGTAAACAAAAAATATTTTATTTTTGTGCTTTGCAATGCAAACGTAAGCAGTCAATGCTTCGTTAGGATGCAAGATGAAGATGATTGGCAGAGATTATAAAGAGGCTCTTAAGAAACAACGACGGAACAGAGAGAGGCTCAAGAGACAACTGAAAAACAGTGAATCATTTTCTGACGTAATGAAAAACTGATTAAGACAAAGATGTGTAGCTTTTCTCAATGTATGTCGTGTGGCATGCGAGGGTGTGTTGGATGTGGCGATAGGTGAAAAATTTTCTTGGATAAAAATGGAAAAAATAGTAAGCAAAAAGTGCAAAATGTGATGACCCCCCTATACAGTGAGTAAACAAGAGGGGGGTATTTGAATCTCAAACAAAAATATTAGAAATATTTTTAAATGGCAAGGTTAAATAGGAACATGATATGGGAAAAGTTTGAACATTACACTTAAAAATGAGAGGGAGAAACAATGTGGTCCATGAATGTACTACATGTAATGGTGTGAAAGGAACAGATGCACATTCGTCGTAGCAGCACACTTCTTTGCCAAACATCTTTATCCTGCAGCATTATTATTCAGTGGCGGGGGTTTAAACAAGCAAACACGCATGTCATGGGCTGATTGCCTATCTAAATATAAGACAATTACTGTTAAAGTGGAAATTTTCACGCTCAGAAATTTTCGACGATTAGGCGCTTTCAAGAACATTTCGCGCGATTTTATTTTCGCGCACGCACAATCCTAAACATGAAATGTTTTGTAGAGATCCCACAAATTGTAAACAAACCTCCGAATAAACCCAGATAAACGTGAATAACTACTGCGACTATTTCCGGGACTACTAAAAATAGATCAACAGCTGGAGACCAGCGGGGTCCTCAGACACGTGCGATGCGATACAACTTGCTACTCACTCATGTCAACAATGCATGTTATGTGCACGGCCGACCATGATTAATTCCCAAATAAACCTGCTGGTAAATTAAAATGTTAAAGAAGTGTAAAATAGAATAGAAATATTATCGCACTTACCAACAACAGTACAAATATGCATGACAAGCGTTCACATCATGTCATGTCCATTGAAACATAAAAATTCCCATCATAAAATCCAATCCACGATAGGCTATTTTTTAGTAAGTTCCATCAAAGTTATGTATAATCCATCAAAGTTATGTTCTAATTCTAGGCTAATCTACTGAACATATGTACATGATTATCGATGGGGAGGCTTTCTACTCCCAACGCCCTCCTGGGCATCGCTGTCATCCTCTCCTTCACTGACAGGGCCAAGATCTGCGTCCCACGCTGCTTTGCAATTCCAGTATTGGGTGAATACCAGCTACAATCAGCTCTTATCGCTTTTAAGGATCTCGTGTACTTCATCATCCAACTGGGCATGGATATGTTTGATCACCGATGTTTGGAGATCAACTGTTGCCGCCGATCTCGGGGTTTTTCCGTCTTATACCGCTGCCTGTGCTATTTAATTCGCGAACCAATTCTGAAACTCGTCTTTAATGATCTGTTTGTATCTCGCGTTTACTGGTTGCGT